>CAUJNA010003701.1:302500-305000 GCA_963377175.1 Effrenium voratum | reverse complement strand
CCAGGCCCAAAATAACTAAAATGGCATTGCCCTCATATGTGGGAGAGCTTGATTTTTTGAGGTGCGTTCCTTAGGTTCCTGGTATGCTTTCATTGTACCAGCGATGCAAGTGAACTATTGACCGGAACAAATTGTAGCTCCTCCATTCATAACACATGCTATGTGGATGAAATGCACTACGTAAGGAAAGCTGAAAGAACATGGGCGCAAGTGTGTCGAGCGGGCAAGAGACCAACAGCCCCCACCAATACGCAAAGCGCCGAGCATGTGCGGCGTGGATGAAACAAAAACCATATAGCTGGTAACTCCACGTCGCCCACCCCCTCTGCAGAACACGTGCTGTGTGATGCAGTAGACAAGACAAGAGCGCAACACCTCCGCCGCGGAACATACAAAGCGTGGGCTGTGTTGTAGAAACAAATCCAGAGAATCATGAGGGCATATCCTTATTCAGAAAAGTGCTGAGTGGGAAGACCATGGAGGGCGCACAGGCGATCTATTGATTGGGCACTCGAACAGCAGACACCCGCAACGCCCCATCCGAACCAACAACCATGCGAGCATGAGTTGCCTACATGTACCCCACTCCCCTGCGAAGAAAAAAACAACAAAACGGCGTGCTTTGTTTCGGGGTGGATGTCATTCGAACAGTGCAGGGGGCATCAAGTGACTGATCCTGTGCTGGGTTTGCCAAAGGAGAGTTTGCTTTGGTGGTTGCGTGGAGCTCTTTTTTTTCTTTTTGCGTTAGCCAGCTTCTGCGGCTTGGGGGCGCTCGCGATTTTTCGGTGGCAGGGTTGAACCAATCCTTCTTATCCTTGACCGAAACAATTTGGATGTCATGGACAGCATCTTACATGCGCCAACTGTCGAGCTGGAGTTCTTAAGCTTGTAAACTTCTGACTGCCAGAGCGCTTCCGGTCACAACCACTTGGGTGTGGAGGGGCAAACCGCAGGTTTTGGTTCCTTTTTTGCACTTCCCAGGGTTCCATTTGGGGTACCGCTTTTTTGAGCCACAGCCACTTCCGACTTCATGCGTTCCGCCGCCACTTCCGAGCGCCAGGGCCTTGGCGCTGGTGCTGCACTCGCTCTGCTCGCTGCAGGAGCTGCCGCTGCCGGCGGCGGCGCATTGGCTGTGGGATGTGGTGGAGGGCTCCTCCACGCCGTGGCTCTGCTCCCGGCCGCCGCCCGAGGCGGGGTTTGGGGGGGGGCTTTGCCGGTTTTTGGAGTGGGGAGGTTTGGGAGACACACCTGGGTGTGGGTGAAAATGAAACCAGATGGACCCTGCAGGGTTTGAGTAGAAATGGTTTGAGTGGACACACATAGGACCTGGGTGGAAATGAAACCAGATGAACCGGCAGGGTTTGAGTCAATTTTCCAAAAATGCCAGGGCAAGCCATGTCGGGTAATTTGGATACTGCGTGTCAAATGCCGAGCCTGTGGAGTTTGTTTGAGCCTTTGCAACCGGGTTCTGCGTGTCTTTTTGTTGCGGTTGCAAAATGCAAATCTCTTTCAGGCCAAGAGCCTGGAGCCGCTGAGGGCCTGGTTGAAGCCCCCCGGCAGTCGGGGGGATCGAAGCCTTCAGAGAAATGGCTGTGGCTCAAAAACATGAACCAAAATGGCACCTCAGTAAATGGAACCAAAGACGAACACCTGCGTAACTCTAGCCCTTGAATTTTGAGCCACACCCAAATGTCTGTGGCTATGCCATGGGTCGAGGCTTGGCTTGGCTCGGGAGTTCGATGCTTCCAGCTATTGACCCGCAAACGTCTGTGGCGGGTGTCGTTGATGTTGCAGATGGTGGAGCAACATGAAATGTGTGGCTTTGCTTGCTTGCTTGCTTGCTTGGCCTGACTTATCACCCCAACAAAGCTTCAATGGCGATGTCATAGGGCGCGATCGGAACTTATTGCCAACCAACTTCTGCAAGCAGTGCATTGGGCCGTGCCGGCTTGGACAGTCAACTTGATGGTGATTCGGAGTTTCAGGGCTCCAAGCAAATCCAATGTGCTTTTTGCAAGGACCAGGGTGATTGCAACGTTATTGGCCAGCAGACAGTAGCATTGCCCTTTCAATCGTGCCAACTGTTCGCTGTCACGAAAGCTGTCATGCAGCGGACAAAAATGTTTGTAAGAGAATCACACCTGAGTCTTGACCACAATGGCAAGAAGCATATTGTACGATGGTCACATGAACATGTCCTTGCTGTTGTGTTTCCTGGTCCCCAGAAGCACGCGAAGCCATTCAAGACGAGGCATCGCCAGCCATCCCCAGCTTAACAATGGTGAATATCACGCCGACATGATTCTTTCTGAGCAGGGGCAGCCACGAGCAGGGTAAGCCCATTTTGAGACCTGCCCAAGAGGATTGTGTGAATCAAGCAAAGCACGATTTGCGAGATTTGGACATATGTGCATCCGTTGGCAAGGAAGTTCGTATCCAACGAGATTTGCACCTGGCCACTCGTCTCAAAGTGGCGCATGGCTTGCACTTTTGCAACCTC
>CAUJNA010003701.1:260000-295000 GCA_963377175.1 Effrenium voratum | reverse complement strand
AGTTGCAAGTGCAGGATGGTTGGGAATTGAAGAATTGCCCTACAGAGTTCTTCTTTTTTTGCTTCAAAACACCTCCGCACTCCGGAAAGTGGGTTGCATGGCAAGGTTCGGCTACTTGCAACTGGGCTTCGCGAAACGGCTCCAGAGATCAGACGTTGGGGTCGGCTTGCCTGGCGCAATCGTTGATGTGGCCGTTGTCAAAGCCGGTTTGGGATCCCATGTTGGTAGGTGAACCGGATGGTTTTCACTTGGCACGATTTGGGCTTTGACCCATGGCCATGTCACGATCAGTTTCTCCCTTCTCACTTTTCGAACCTGGAGAAGCGGGGGGCATTGAGCGCAACCGGCTGATGGTTTGCCGGAGGCTGCCAGCAAGTTTGGGAGCAGCAAGCTGAGCCAGGCAGGGTATTTGGGCCAGGGTTCTACCTTTTGACTACCCCCCCAACAAGAGTTAAACCCAGAGGCGGTTGATTTCCCTAAAAGCAAAACCCCTAGGTTTAAGTCTACCTTGGGGTAGTCAAAAGGTAGAACCCTGTTTAGGGCAAGTTCTATGGTTAGACCAAAAAAGATGGTGGATCAAATGGAGCGTCAATTCAGTGCGCCAGATTCTTCATGTTTGCCAGGTGAGCAACTAGACAATGTGGCCTGCCTTCCTTGCAAATTTATTCGTGCTGGCTGTGCTGCCTGTAGGCATCCCCTGATTTCGACAACGGGGACAGCATCCCTTTTGCAAATGAGAGGTGATTGAATGGCGCTCGGGGGAGTTCCTTTTACTTCGCCGCGTTTTTTGCCAAGAAAAAGCAACTGGTCGTGGGTCAAAACCTAAGGTGCCAAAAATGGGGATGGCTATCACTCCACTGTCTTAGAAGGCTTTCTGGGTGTTTTTCGGGGTACCGGGGTTTTGATAGCCAACTGCCGCGCAGCTTTGGGCGGTGCCTCTGCTCTTCCTTGCTGCGCTCGGGCTCCCCAGTGCGGCAAGCCGGCCCTGGAGTGAACAAATGAGGAGAGACTTCGCCGTGGTCAACACCGTTTTGGGATTCCATTTTGGTTGGTAGGTGAATTCACCCCCCATTTTGGGTTTCCTATTTTAGTGGTTGGTTTGAATCGGATGGTTTACCTGGGGGGACGGGCTTTGGGTTTTGACCCGTAGCCACTTGAGGATTCAGAAGCTGCAAGATATTCTCAACGTCGGCATGTGTGGCAAGCGCTGCTGACCTTTGTGGTAGCACTTGATCCCTTGCAATTTCTCTGGTGCCAGCACCAAATGCGCTGGAGTCATAGGTGTCCTTTTTGGTTGATTTGGTTGAAAAATAGAGGGGTTTCCTGGTTTACCTGGTGGTTCAATCAACTACCAGGGAAACCCATCTATTTTTTCCAAAAAACGACACCTATTCCTGGAGTCGTGCAATCCATTGGCACAGCCCTGCTCGCCGATTGCCTGGGCGGCACTTGAGGCCGCTGCGGCAGGCCAGCATCCAGACCAAGCCAGGCTTGAGGGGTGCTCTCCGATCGCCCGATCGCCCCATGGCCCCATGGCCCCGACCAACGCCGTGGGCGGCTAATAGTGGAGAGGTCTGCCTGAGAGCTGAATGGCCGGCAGGTTGGGAAGGCCTGATGATGCAATCTCGGGTGGAGGCCTGGCGCCAGTGACACACGGTGTCGCACATTGCGTGGCGTTGATGCTGTCAACACGCCCCTGCCCGATTTCGCTTTAGTCTGGGCTGAACATGAAGATGAAAGTGCAGCAAGGTATCCTGACTATGAAGACTACAAACAGATAGATATGGCTATGGGTCAAAACCCAAAGCCCGTACCCCCAGTTAAAAACCATCCGATTCAATCCAACCACTAGAATAGGAAGCCCAAAATGGGTGGTGAATTCACCAACCCCAACAGGTACCATTGGTGTTGACCCACGGCCATATTGTCATGGACATGGTTTGCTTCTGAGCGCCATCCGCCAAAAACCATACGGCGGAAGGGTGCGATCCGATGGTCCGGCGAATGCCAAGCACCGACTATTTCTGGGGTCATGATTTGACCGTTTCTAGGGGTGATCAAAGTCAGAGAATGGGGTTGTTTCCCTTTAACCCATCACTTAGGGGGTGACTTTGATCATGGTAAAATAATGAGGCCAGCATTTAAGAATCCCACAGTACTTAGGCTCAGCACGTGCCACTTGCCCTAATCCGAGCAGTTGATGCCGGTTCCCTCACTTATGACCGTTTTGGAAGGCCGATGCTGATGCCTTCAGCTGCGCATTGCTCAGCATCTTTGATTCCGTGACTCAAGAAAGCGAATCTTTGGATTTTGCAGCAGCTGTCCTCAACCTGAAAATGCTGAAAGTGCTTGGTGTCTCAGATGTTGAAGCTCCCCCGAGTTGCTTTTTTGCCCAGGAATCTGGGAGAAAAGCAAAACACCTCCGTCCTTTTGAAGCCGAAGTTTGTCCGCAAGGGCCGTTGAACGCCGATGCGAGGCATTTTCCCCCTGAGCTTCCCCGGATTTTTCGTGGACTCAGGGTCGCGCACCTATGCGAGTCTCCATGCTGCATGCCACATGAAGCGCCAGGGACCATCTTAAGTCACTCCTCATAGACTCGCCATTTTTAGAGTTGGTACCCTTCTTCTGTGGTTGTTACTCTCCCTCCAACAATCATGGAAGCTGACAGGAGGGTGTTGGAAGACTATTTTCCTTTTGGGCAACCTGTTTGTGCACTTCTATGATTGTTGGAGAGAGGGTAAAGGGAACGCCAAAAGGACCACCAGCATGCGCCGCCGATCATTTCTTCGGAGCCATCCTTGGCTCCGAGGTGGCTGCATTCGCAGCGCGGATGTTGTCATAGAGCTCAGCCAAACTGGGCCCTGGGCTGAGAAGCTGAGTGACAAATTCGCTTCACTGACACATAAGCACGGGTCGGGTATCAATACTGAAAGTGCTAGACAGTGCTGAATTATATATATATATATACACATGTATATATATATATGCACATACATTATATATATATATATATATTTGGGAGAGCTAGATTGTAGAAGCGATTTCTTGCGAGGCACTTTTTTATTGGCACTGGTCCATGTCCAGGTACACATGTTGTCAGCTCAGGTCCAATTGGATGCCAGGCACCGGCATCGGCATGTATTGCCCATGACATGACTGCCTGATCACCGGAGCGTTGCCAGTCAGGGACAACCCAATGGATGCCTCACTCGCCCCGTCCAGGTTGGATCCCATATCTGGGACCTACCAGGGGCAGTGGGCCGCGAACTCGGGAGTTCGGGGCTGGGCCTGCCAATCAAGCCATTGGCTTTGTGAATGCGAGGGTCCGGCTTGAAGTGCAAGCAAAACCCGGGTAGATTTGTTGGTTCGCAAGGGACAGCCGCCGGAAGTAGCTGGGGCCCCCTTTGTATTTCCTTACATGGATTTGGGTAGATTGTCACCCAAGTGAGGCGGAGTTTTATGGAAGTGTACCCCAAATTACCAGAGATCCACTTACAAGTGATTTGGGTAGACTCAAGTGACTTGCATGGATTCGGGTAGACCACTTGATTTACCGGATTTTCCTTGTGGATTTGGGTAGACCATTGTGCAGATTTGAGTAGACCATTTGGGTAGAGCATTTGGGTAGACCATTCGATTTACATCGGGATGGTCACTCACGTGAGGCGGAGGAGAGCTTGTCGCGACCCCTGGACCTGCTGGCGCGGGTCTCAGAAAGACGCCGCCGGAAGTCGGTGAAGTCGGTGAAGTGGCGCCCAGAAATCAATCGATGGCTGAGAAATGGTGTCCATGAGTTTGCACTTTGTGAAGTACGACACATTCTTTTCCCAGACATTAGCATCAGCTGTTTGGATTCTGGCCATGTTTTTGCACTCTTGCAAGTTGCTGTCTCAGGTGTTTTCGCTCAACTGCTGCGATGCCAACTTTCGGGCCTTGGTCTCCGGTGCTGAAGAGGACAACGCGAGAGCCCAAGCCAGGGTACCCGTTTTGGGATGGTTGAAAGGACACCGAAGGGCAAATTATAGGGGTCCCTGTGATAAGAGACACCCCAGAACTAGGCATTTTTCTGGTCAGTGACCTAAGAGCCTCATGCAGATTGGTGAATCCGAGCGCCTCAGGCACAATCCGAGCTGTTCGGTCTGGCCACGGGATGTCAAGATGGCTGCATGTTTCTCAGGCAGTTGGGGAATGCAACCGGTTGATCGGGAATCTGGACAATGGACTTGAAGCTTTGCATTGACATTTCTGGACGTACACCCAGAGTCTCAGGCCTTTCTGGATCTTTGCCCGTTCGGAGGTGCTTCTACTTGACGAAGGCACGACAAGACGCAGACGCTGCGTGGTGGTAGGCAGGGTGTGTGCATCGTCATTGTTTGCTTTGGGCAACGTTGTTTGCCTGATTGCATCGGGGTCATGTGTAGGAGCAAGTCTCATGAGGTAATTGTTGCCGGGTTCTCCAATGAGTTGGCCTCAGATTGCAACTCGTCGCACGTCGCTTGCTCTAGACGGACTCAATTCAACACTCCAGCAGGAGATGTGCCGCTCTATCTCTTCATTATGACTCCCCGACGCAAATGCGATGCGGGGCAAATAGAGCGCCTAGCTTTGAAGCATTCACGAGGACCAGTCGGATGGCAGTTCAGCAAGATGAAACAACGGACCATGTAGTTCCATTTCTCCATTCTGTTTCTCTCTATCGGGCGGATGAGCGGGCACTGAGAGTCTGGGCTTGTTGGATGTGAGCTGAGCACAGGCTTCTCCGACTGACTTGGGTCGAGTTGCAAAGCCTCGTACAGGTTGAGTTGATGCCTGTGGTTCTTGGGTGTCCGACAACGTGACTAAATTGCGGCACGCGGCAGGAGCCCGTACCTTTTGAGAACACAGGCTCTGAAGCAAAACCACACTTGTTTCGGCAGGCCCAGGGAGGCAAACCATTGCTGTAATAGATGAACATGGAGCCGAAATCAACAAGACGTAGTGAGCAGCGAATCTCCGACATGCCGGACCGCGCACACAAATGCACTGGGACCAAAGTGACCCAGAGGGCCCCGAAGCAGAAATAGCGCAAATCTTTCCCAATGGCGGCCTCGGCAATTCCAATGTAGCTTAGAGTTGTCCGGGAGCTGTACGCAGCACAAGGTGAATTGGGCGTTGCCCGACTTGGTGGTTTGGCGATAGATTCTTTGGCAGGGCCTTTTTCTGCCTAACATGTGCGAATGACGTTGCTTTGTTTCAAACTCCATGAGATACAGCAAACATGCTGTAGTAGGGAGGGCCTCCGTGACGATCTCTACGGCTTCCCAACGGTTCTCTCGTTGCCGCCCGCCTTGTCTCCGATTGGAACACAAACTCAGCCTCCAGTCCAGCGGTCAGTGGAAGCGACTGGGCAAACTCGCCCACGTGTGGACCTGAGACGGTGAGATGCACTGAGAGATTTTTCTACGGTTTGATTCCTTCTCCATTCTTTCCAACCCATCCTTCTTTTCGAAAACCGGCCGTTTCCCTGGGTTCCCGGAGGTTTTCTAGAAAGATTCGGATCCCTGGGTTCAGAATGGGGAAGGTAGCACTCGAATTTTGGTGACTCGAATCCAGTTCTCATTCGCCAACTCCCGAAAACCGAAGTGCGTGGACGATTGGAGTGTGGGGGCTGCAGTGCCTTCAGGCACATCATCCCACGGCTGCATCCCTTGGATGTTGAACATTCTAGGGGAAGACTGCTGGAGCCTTAGTGGTGGCATGCTGCATGGGTTGTCCCCCTCAGAATGCTTGCAATGCGCCTTATGGCCTTGACCTTTTGGCTTCGGGCGTCTTGGCTTTTGCAACGCCTCTGTCCTTCTTTTGATTCTTTGGTTTCCACTCCCTTCTTTCAAATCCGTTTGACTTTTGCACTTTATTTGTTTTTTAATCGCACGCGTGTAAGCAACGCCTGTCTGCTGCTTTGCGTTGCTGGCCTATGGTTCTTTCTAGGGGTTTATTCCCCATTCTTTTCAACCATCGTTCTTTCCAATCACCGGATCTGTTTCCAACCTGGGTTTTCGATGGTTTCCTGAAAAGATTCGGATCCCTGGAAAGAATGGACATGGAAGGTACCCCTAGATTCTTCTATGTTTTGACTTGGTTTTTGCCCGCGCTTGGCTTCTTTGTGGCCTTTGGATTCGGCTCGGGAAGGATCTACAGCCAGACGTGACATGGGAGTCTCCTATGGTCGGCTTTTGGGATCTCAATGCGTCTTGGGCTCACCTAAGCCCAGCACAGCCTGGGTTGCGCAACACGTAAACTGCGCGACAGAAGAATCCTTGTGCTCGGCATCCTTCAGCTCCAACATGCAAGCCATTCTAGTTCCTGCACTTTGAACAGCCAACCTTTGCTGTATGTTTATCGGTGAGGGTTTCATGATATTGTAGCTTCGGAAGCTCCACATGACCTGGGCGCACCATATACACTAGGCACCTTGGCTTTGGGCTGAGTGCCGGCCTTCCCGTGTTTGCTTTTTGCTCATGTCAGACCATGAGCATGCTATCTTGATCAGAAGAAATTTGACTTCTGTCTCGCTGGGTGCCGCACTTCCACCATATGGGTTTGTCTTTTTTTGGTGTGTTGAGTTGCTTCAAAAGGCAGAAGGTGGGACCTCCCCGAATCATACCCCCGAATCATACCCCCGAATCATACCCCCGAATCATACCCCGAATCATACCCCCGAATCATACCCCTTAAAACGTATGCTGCAAGATGCTAATGTTCTTCTACCGTTTTGTGTTGTTCACTGTCTCCACAACAACCACCACCAGCGCTACCCAATACTACCACTACCACTGCCACTACTACTACTACTACTACTACTACTACTAGTACTCCAACTACTACTACTACTACTACTACTACTACTAGTACTCCAACTACTACTACTACTACTACTACTGCTACTACCACTACTACTACTACTACTACTACTACTACTACTGCTACTACCGCGACTACGAGTATTACTGCCACTACCGTATACTACCACCGCTACCACCGCTGCTACTACGACTCCACTGCTTCTACTACTACTACTACTACTACTACTACTACTACTACTACTTCTACTACTACTATTCCTGCTTCTGCTGCTGCTGCTGCTACTACTCACTACTACCACATACATCATTCTGAGTCTGTAATCAGTGCCGTTTTGCACCTAGCCGAATCTACCCGCGAATCATACCCGAATCATACCCGGACAATGAGCTTCCCCTGCCAAGGCTAGTGCTAAGTCTTTTTCACAGCGTCCGCACCACTACAGTCGCTGCTGCTTATGCTACAGCTGCTACCACTACTTCTGCAACTGCTACTACTACTACTACCACTACTACTGCTACTACTACTACTACTACCACAGCTACTACGAGTTTGTAATCAGTGCCGTTTTGCACCTAGCCGAATCATACCCGCGAATCATACCCGAATCATACCCGCGCAATGAATTTGCCTTGCCAAGGCCAGCGCCAAGTCTTTTCAAAGCTTCCGCGCCACTATAGTCGCTGCTTCTACTCTTACTACTACTACTACTACTACTACTACGACTACTAGTACTACTACTACTACTACTACTACTACTACTACTACTAGGACTACTAGGACTACTGCTACTACTATTTACTACTACTCCTTCTACTGCTACTCCTACTACTACAACAACAACAACTACTGCTACTACTACTAACTACTACTACTACTACTACTACTGCTGCTGCTGCTACTACTACTACTACTACTACTACTACTACTACCTATTACTACTACTACTACTACTACTACTACTACTACTACTACTACTACTACTACAATATTACTACTAGTACTACTACTTCGGCGACTACTGCTACTACTACTACTGCTGCTGCTGCTTCCGCGAATCATACCCCCGAATCATACCCCGCATCATACCCGCGAATCATACCTGCGAATCATACCCCGTACTCAAACCTTCCTGCCCGGCCACCCTAAAAAAATACAAACCCATATATATCTACTTTTTTAATATAAAATAACAACCTAAATAAATCACTTTTCGACCGAGTCGAGAGCGGATGACTTGATTGATTTCACCGCCCAGGTGAGGGCGGCGCCTTCGCGTCTGACCGAGTCAGCTAGCTGAGCGGGCTGTTGGGAGGCTGACAAGATGCTGCCATTGAGAGATGCATTCTCTGGTGCTAAAAACTTCAATACAGCTTCAGTACTTCCCCCTCACTCGGTGCAAGAGAATAACATATATCTGGTGTTTGCATGGTCCTTGATCTGCAGCCAGGCGCTTTGGTCATGTTCAGTCCAGTACAGCCGCATGGATCAGGCAGCGAAGCTTCGCGCACAAAGTCTGGCCGCCTTGTCATGGCGCAGATCAACTGGGGCCCTGGCTGCCTGGCGCCAGTGGACGGAGGAACGAGCATCGCAAGAAGAACAGTTGACTGTACAAATGAAACGCTCACAGAGAACTTCGGCCCACTTCGGCCAATTCATGCTGGCGATGGACGAATTCCTGCACCACGCAAGAACCCCATGAGAAGCCATGGTTTGTTGGTATTGGCAGTGGAATCACCATTCTGGGGTCTCTTGGTGCAGGAGTTCGTCCATCAACAGTATTTGAAAGCCTGGTTTCTTTCCAAACTTGGAATGTCAGAAGCCTACCAGACCTGGAATGGCCTTGTCGACATGAAGAACATTGAGGGAAGGAAGTCGATGTACGTTGAGAGCACTGGGATCAACATGGATTCAGGCTAGACTCCACTGGACTCAAATTCAATGCCGGAGGTCAACGACAATTCAAGACCATTTTAAACATGATGAGCTTGTCAACTACGTCAAGGGTGCATTTGCCGAGTTGACCAACATGCCGCCAAATGAGACGGATCTCGCAAGATTTCGCAGGACTCACAGTTATACCATCAGGCAACTGCGGACTTGGGTCAAACCGCAGCAAAGCCACGACGGATCTGTGCACTTGGGTCAAACCGCTGCATTGTTCCCTGAGGATGTTCTAAGGCTGTTACAAGCGAATAGGCAAAGGTTCTCCCTGTCTCTGCCTTGGCACGTCGAGCCCTGCTTGTCCAGAAGTGCGCATGCCGTGAGATGTCCCGATGTGATGGCACAAGAGATGGCGTGCCAGTGCCGGTCTGGAGAAGATGTCGAGATGTCAGGTAGGCTGTTCAGCCGCTTGAGAGTCGCTTGCGCACATGGCTGTGGCTCAAAATTAAACGGGAGGGGTTACGTCCATGTTTCCACTTGCCAGGGTTCCATTTTGGGTACCGGATTTTTGAGCCACAGCCACATAGCCCCTTTGTTTGGGTATGCGGTATGCTCGTCAAGCACTCTTCCGGACCTGCGCCGGACTCGTGTGCTTCGATGGTACGATTCAGCGAGCGAACGCAAAAGGTCAGGAGGTCCATGTTCCTGCACCTGATGTAGAGCTTTGTGTGAGCCCAGAACGAGAGCTCTTTTTCTGAGTTCAATTGCACCGAGGGCCCAGGACACATCATTTCTAGCAACAAATGCAGCTATTGTCAGATGCATGTTGATCAATAGTGACAGCTGTAGTTGCATCTTGGCTTGCCCAAAACGGCAGGCAGCTTGTCCTGAGAGAGGCCTTCCGCCTTCTTGAGAGACAAGCTGCTGTCTCCGAGCGAGGCCTCTCAGTGGCACATGCTGCCATATTGCCACGATCTCATCCTTCCACCCATTGCGGTCTCGCGCATGTGGATTTGCTGTCCTGCCATAGTGTCAGAGGGCGATGGAGGACTGTATGCGGCCTTGCAGACTCCCGGTGAGAGGAAGCTTTCCATTTTGAGGCTTGAGGTCTTACCTCTGCTCCACTGCTAGATGTTCGGCGCTTTGAAATGTCCGCTCGCAGCTTGCAGCTCGTAGCTGCCATTCGTGCCATGCTCTGGTTCCCAAGGTACCTTTGCCTGGGGATTATTATCGAGAACCAGATGACGTTCTCAGAGGATTGACGTGAAAGCCTTAGCTGGACATGTTCCACAAGTTATTTCAAGTCATCACCCGTGTTTGCTTCCAGTACAAGATGCCGTGTTTGGTTGATGCTTGCTCACCGGCTTGCAGCTGGGCTTGTTTGTGTTGGCATGTCCCAGCTTGGATTTGTTTGCTGCTCTTTGCTTTCTTCGACAGACACCACTGTACAAACCGCCAATGCAAAACTCCACGCTGTGCCTGCAATTTGGCGTTGTGCCAACATCTGGGCGGTGCATGCTGCGTGTCTCCATGTTTTGACCAGACTGTTGGGCAAGCAGTCATTGAATCTTGGACCTCCATGTTGCGGATTCCTTTTGCAGGGTCTACCGCCATCCTGATTACAAGCTTTGACAAATATGATGGCAAGATGCTCTTGCTTCAGGTTAGAACACGACGTGACTTCGAGCTTCTCGGAGGTGTGCCGAATCATCTGAACATCTTTGCACTTGCGTGCTCAGTGAGTCTCAGTATGACGCATTTGTAGCATCAGGGAGAAACTCGGGCTATTCGATTGGTTTGCCTTTGTCAGCATTGTCAATGCCGCTGTTTGGGGCTGCACCTACTGTCAGAGGAGGTGAGTCATGGTGCTCTCCTGGCCAAGCAACTGCCAAACGATTTTCACTCTGATTGGTGGGACTCTGATCAGTTGTCCGGTTTGTATCGCCGGAAAATGTAATCTTTTCCTTCAATATATATATATATATTGTGTTTAGCTTTCCATGGACTAGATATCGATTGCTGGTCAGCGCTTTAGGCCTTGTTGTTCCTGCCTTTACACGCACAGAGGCATGTCGCCCAGCAGATGGATTTTCCTTCATGTGCAGGAAAGTTACTGGATGATGTCAAGCTGCCGGCCGTTCACGGAGCAGGAGAGTGGCATGCATTCAGGGGCACTCTGAAACCTATTCTCGTGCTGCAAGCTTTGCGATTGCAACAGTGTATGGCTGTGGGCCAAAACCCTGTACCCTGGTGAACATCAAAATAGGAGGCAAATGGATATTCATCCACCCCAAAACTCAGTCATAGGTTATGCCCCATGGCCATATGACTGGCCACCATATGGGCATTGGTGTACGTCAGCTTGTGAGGTATCATTGCAAGGACAAAGACCAAGCCACAGCTGAAATCCGTTCAGCCAGGTTTCGATTGCTCAAGACCAGGCAGCGAAGCCTCTCATGTCCTTCGTAGGAAGTTTGATCTGACTTTCCGCCAAAGGCGAGAGTCGGCATGAATCAGCCGCAGGTGCTGTCACTCACGGACTCCAGCCGCATACCTTCGGTCAGCCGCGCCATATCCGCGATCTGTCAACGACGCCCGGAGCAGCCGCTGCAAGTGGAGTTTGTGGGAGGAAGGTCGCGCTGGCGCTTCGTCGAGGAGGCGCCCTTGCGGAACGAACGCGTGAAAGCGTCGAGCCAACCCTCTTTGCATCACGTCACCATTGCCGGGGGCTGGGGGGAGCGCTCGGATCGGGAGCGGCGCCTGGCCAAGTTGGCCTCCAAGCTGGGCTACTACCCAGGCCTTCCCAGGCAGCTGGGTGGGGCAAAACATGGTTTAAACACCACCTTTACAAGGGAAGAATCATCACCAGTGGTTGAAACACGTTTAAACCAACGGGTGGCCTTATTCTATCAGGCAGAAGGTGGAGTCTCGGCTGGACAGCTTCCTACCCGCGGAGTTCCGCGCGGGGGCCTTCAGCAACTTCACGCCCAAGAAGCCCCGGCGCGGAGCGAGCAGTCACAGCGACGTGACGCTGGAGACGCGGCAGAAGCTGCGCATCCTGGAGCTGCCGCCCGACGGGGAGCGCCTCGTGGTGAAGCGTTGGGCGCCGGGGTTCTTCCAGCTACCGCCCAAGAGCCCGCTGTGAATGGGTGTGGCTCAAAATGAAACGATCGCAAGTGCAAACCGCAGGTTTTGGTCCATGTTTCCACTTGCCAGGGCAACCCATTTTGAAATTCCGGTTTTTGGAGCCACACCCAAATACCCGCGTTGAATGTCCCCCGTAGAGGGGGCGGTGTGCAGAGTTCTGAATGTATCCTCATTGGATCCTGGACAACTCAGGAGCTTCTGCACTGTAGGCAGTTTGCAAAGAATTGCATTGACTGCACTAGATGCTCAAAGGCGGGGGCGTCATGTCCCCAAACCGCATAGCCTTTGCAGAGGCCTATGGAGCCACAGTATGGTCTTTCATGCTGAGCGTTGAAAAGAGAGCTGTTGACCCTTGCCAGTTGGGTCTGGCAGGCTGCGTGTTTTGAGGTGGAGACAGAAAAGTTTTTGCCAAGCGAGCAGCACTCTTCAGATGAAGACATCCAGTTTCCATGGTGAAACACCCGCTTGCAGCGGTCTGCACGGCCGTTTCGGGAGGTTTTCCAGAAGCTGCCCCGAGATGCTGATGCTACACACTGGCGGTTTCAAAGAACCGTGCAGAGCCTAGCATCCGCGGCTGAGAGTAGCGATTTGGCCTTGGGCCAACACCAATGGGATCCCATTTTGGTGGTAGGTGAATTCACCGCCCGTTTTAGAACCTATTTGAGTGAGGATTGGGATGTTCACTGGGGGTACGATTTGGATTTTGACCCATGGCCATTTGATGCTGCGGTTAGGCGACGGAGCACGCAGTCTGACTGACCAGAAATCAGACCTCGAGCGGTCTAATCGGGAATATCCAGCCGCCAAGATGGAACTTCTCATCGTATGTTCTGAGAATAATGCCGGACTCGTGATGCTTCTACCCTGCAAAGAGAGGCAGTGTCAGATGCTGGTTGGCTCATGTGCAAGGGCACTTGTTCGCCTATGTGGATATATATATATATATATATATATATATATACACATGCATATATATATATATATATATATAGATATATGTGCATTTTTTTTTGTAGGCACATGTATATGTACATGTATATGCATATGAACATGTTTGCGCATCCTTTAGCTCAGCCATTCAGTCCAGTGAGATGACTATCAGCCTGTAGTAATAGATTGCCCAACCTTCGAGTTTGCCTTTGATGGATCAACTTTCATCTCGGTGTGCTGATTTTGCAGTCTTGAGTTGGTGACGTATGCATGACACAACAAGATGGGCACTCCAAGCTAACAATAGCTACTCAGTGGGGCATGCAGCATGGCAAATCTGGGCTGATCTTGGTGTACATAGGTGTCCTTTTTGGTTGGTTTGCTTAAACAAAGAGGGCCCTGGTTTACCTGGTGGTTCAGTCATCTACCAGGGCCATCTATCTTCCAAACAAGAGGAGCCCGGGAACCCAAAAGCAAACCAGCCTAACTCCCCACGGCATGTGGATCCCGTTGTTTTCCGGCTCAAGGGTCCGAAGGCAAACCAAGATTTAAGTTGTTCACAGTTGGGAAATCAACCCCAAAACAGGGAGCAACCGCGACTCAAGCCGGATTGGCAGCCAGCAGCCTGTGCTCTGACCAAGCACAGAGAAAATGGCAAAGGCACGGGTGAAACATGACAGGCCCCGCACTACATGCAAGGCACGAAGTCATCCGATTCATCATGAAGAACCAATCGCAGAAATCCGAAAATGGATCCGCACAAACTACCACTCCCAAATTTGAAGCAAGGCATAAGCTCGCTCTACACCCATCTGAAACAAGTCTGAGACACAGTGTTACAACACGATCTGAGTAGACCGGGGTCAGCTGTTCGGATGTTCATGCGCCCTTATGTTGGGGCCGAGTGTGCTCAGCATATTCATGTCAACGTGCTTCCAGGCTGCTTCCAAATAAGTAGGGCGAGTCCCAAGAGGCCACAGACTCTGAAGAGAGGGTTCGTCCTAGAAACACATTGGCGCCATTTGTTCGGGTCAGGTGTGCGGCAAAAAGGACAATTTTGGCGTGCCTGGAGCGCCGGGCTGTTCACATGGAGCCGTGCACGTGGCCTTCACAAACTTGCTTTGTAAGCTTGCTTGGATTCGTTAGTTTCTCCACCTATTTTCCCATTCGCAACCAATGGCAACTGGTGACTTTGTGGAAAGGGCCCCGCACGTTGTCAATTGGATGCGTGTGGATGGCAAGTTGGGTGGATTCGCCGCAGGTGTGTGGAGACGGGGCCGGCGCTGCGCTTTTGCGGGGGGCTCGGTGTGGACAAGCCTCGATCACTTGGTGGACAGAGTGTTACCACGATCTGCGTAGACCGGGGTCAGCTGTTCGGATGTTCATGCGCCCTTTTGTTTGGGCCGAGTGTGCTCAGCATATTCATGTCAACGTGCTTCCAGGCTGCTTCCAAATAAGTAGGGCGAACCCCGAGGCCACAGCTTCTGAAGAGAGGGTTCGTCCTAGAAACACATTGGCACCATTTGTTCGGGTCAGGTGTGCGGCAAAAAGGACAATTTTGGCGTGCCTGGAACGCCGGGCTGTTCACATGCAGCCGTGCACGTGGCCTTCACAAACTTGCTTCGTATGCTTGCTTGGATTCGTTAGTTTCTCCACCTATTTTCCCATTCGCAACCAATTGCAACTGGTGACTTTGTGGAATGGGCGGCACACGTTGTCAATTGGATGCGTGTGGATGGCAAGTTGGGTGGATTCGCCGGTGTGGAGACGGGGCCGGCGCTGCGCTTTTGCGGGGGGCTCGGTGTGGACAAGCCTCGGTCACTTGGTGGGCGAAACAAGTCTGAGACACAGTGTTACCACGATCTGCGTAGACCGGGGTCAGCTGTTCGGATGTTCATGCGACCCTTTTGTTTGGGCCGAGTGTGCTCAGCGCATATTCATGTCAACGCTGGCGTTCCCAAGCGGTTTCCGCATGTCACAAGCGTCCACCGCGCCAGTCTCGCTCGCGGGCGGTTTCCGCATGTCACGAGCGTCCACCGCGCCAGTCTCGCTCGCGGGCGGTTTCCGAATGTCACGAGCGTCCACCGCGCCAGTCTCGCTCGCGGGCGGTTTCCGCATGTCACAAGCGTCCACCGCGCCAGTCTCGCTCGCGGGCGGTTTCCGCCTGTCACGAGCGTCCACCGCGCCAGTCTCGCTCGCGGGCGGTTTCCGCATGTCACGAGCGTCCACCGCGCCAGTCTCGCTCGCGGGCGGTTTCCGCATGTCACGAGCCAGCGTCCACCGCGCCAGTCTCGCTCGCGGGCGGTTTCCGCATGTCACGAGCGTCCACCGCGCCAGTCTCGCTCGCGGGCGGTTTCCGCATGTCACGAGCGTCCACCGCGCCAGTCTCGCTCGCGGGCGGTTTCCGCATGTCACGAGCGTCCACCGCGCCAGTCTCGCTCGCGGGCGGTTTCCGCATGTCACGAGCGTCCACCGCGGCAGTCTCGCTCGCGGGCGGTTTCCGCCTGTCACGAGCCGCCGCGCCAGTCTCGCTCGCGGGCGGTTTCCGCCTGTCACGAGCGTCCACCGCGCCAGTCTCGCTCGCGGGCGGTTTCCGCCTGTCACAAGCCACCGCGGCAGTCTCGCTCGCGGGCGGTTTCCGCATGTCACGAGCGTCCAGTGTCGCCGCGCCAGTCTCGCTCGCGGGCGGTTTCCGCATGTCACGAGCGTCCACCGCGCCAGTCTCGCTCACGGGCGGTTTCCGCATGTCACGAGCGTCCACCGCGCCAGTCTCGCTCGCGGGCGGTTTCCGCATGTCACGAGCGTCCACCACGCCAGTCTCGCTCGCAGGCGGTTTTCGCATGTCACGAGCGTTCCACCGCGCCAGTCTCGCTTGCGGGCGGTTTGCGAATGTCACGAGCGTCCACCGCGCCGGTTTGCGCATGTCACGAGCGTCCACCGCGCCTCTCGCTCGCGGGCGGTTTCCGCATGTCACGAGCATCCACCGCGCCAGTCTCGCTCGCGGGCGGCTTCCCCATGTCACGAGCGTCCACCGCGCCAGTCTCGCTCGCGGGCGGTTTCCGCCTGTCACGAGCGTCCACCGCGCCAGTCTCGCTCACGGGCGGTTTCCGCATGTCACGAGCGTCCACCGCGCCAGTCTCGCTCGCGGGCGGTTTCCGCATGTCACGAGCGTCCACCGCGCCAGTCTCGCTCGCGGGCGGTTTCCGCCTGTCACGAGCGTCCACCTCGCTCGCGGGCGGTTTCCGCGTGTCACGAGCGTCCACCGCGCCAGTCTCGCTCGCGGGCGGTTTCCGCATGTCACGAGCGTCCACCGCGCCAGTCTCGCTCGCGGGCGGTTTCCGCCTGTCACGAGCGTCCACCGCGCCAGTCTCGCTCGCGGGCGGTTTCCGCATGTCACGAGCGTCCACCGCGCCAGTATCGCATGTCACGAGCGTCCACCGCGCCAGTCCAGTCTCGCTCGCGGGCGGTGTCCGCATGTCCACCGCGCCAGTCTCGCTCGCGGGCGGTTTCTCCATGTCACGAGCGTCCACCACGCCAGTCTCGCTCGCGGGCGGTTTCCGCAGGTCACGAGCGTCCACCGCGCCAGTCTCGCTCGCGGGCGGTTTCCGCATGTTCCACCGTCCGCATGTCACGAGGGTCCACCGCGCCAGTCTCGCTCGCGGGCGGTTTCTCCATGTCACAAGCGTCCACCACGCCAGTCTCGCTCGCGGGCGGTTTCCACAGGTCACGAGCGTCCACCGCGCCAGTCTCGCTCGCGGGCGGTTTCCGCATGTTCCACCGCGCCAGTCTCGCTCGCGGGCGGTTTCCGCATGTCACGAGCGTCCACCGCGCCAGTTTCGCTCGCGGGCGGTTTCCGCATGTCACCATTTTTCGCTCGCGGGCGGTTTCCGCATGTCCTGAGCGCGCCAGTCTCTCTCGCTCGCGGGCCAGCCTCGCGCACCCAGTCTGCACCACACCGCCGTCCCACCAGCCAGCCCCACACCGCCGTCCCCCCAGCCAGCCTCGTACGCCCGGTCTGCACCCCCAGCCGGCATCGCACGCCCGGTCTGCAGCACAACGAAATGGAAATCCCTTCTTATCTCCGTCGTCACAGCTTGTATCGCTCCCAGGCACCTTAAGAGAAAACCTAAAGCAGAACCCAAGCATCAGAGATGCTTTTGGGAAAAAAATTAGGACTCTGTTCGGATGTTCGTGCGCCCTTTTGTTTGGTCGAGTGTGCTCAGCATATTCATGTCAACGTGCTTCCAGGCTGCTTCCAAATAAGTAGGGCGAACCCCAAGAGGCCACAGACTCTGAAGAGAGGGTTCGTCCTAGAAACACATTGGCGCCATTTGCTCGGGTCAGGTGTGCGGCAAAATAAGTACGGCGAACCCCAAGAGGCCACAGACTCTAAAGTCCTACAAACACATTGGCGCCATTTGCTCGGGTCAGGTGTGCGGCAAAAAGGACAATCTTGGCGCGCGGTGAACGCCGGGCTGTTCACATGCAGCCGTGCACGTGGCCTTCACAAACTTGCTTCGTAAGCTTGCTTGGATTCGCTAGTTTCTCCACCGATTTTCCCATTCGCAACCAATTGCAACTGGTGACTTTGTGGAAAGGGCCGCGCACGCTGTCAATTGGATGCGTGTGGATGGCAAGTTGTGTGGAGACGGGGCCGGCGCTGCGCTTTTGCGGGGAGGCTCGGTGTGGACGATCCTCGGTCATTTGGTGGGTCTGACGTCTGTCCGAAACAAGTCTGAGACACAGTGTTGCCACGATCTGCGTAGACCGGGGTCAGCTGTTCGGATGTTCATGCGCCCTTTTGTTTGGGCCGAGCGTGCTCAGCATATTCATGTCAACGTGCTTCCAGGCTGCTTCCAAATACGTAGGGCGAACCCCAAGAGGCTACACCTTCTGAAGAGAGGGTTCGTCCTAGAAACACATTTGCACCATTTGTTCGGGTCAGGTGTGCGGCAAAATAAGTAGGACGAAACCCAAGAGGCCACAGCTTCTCAAGACAGGGTTCGTCCTAGAAACACATTGGCGCCATTTGTTCGGGTCAGGTGTGCGGCAAAAAGGACAATTTTGGCGTGCCTGGAACGCCGGGCTGTTCACATGGAGCCGTGCACGTGGCCTTCACAAACTTGCTTTGTAAGCTTGCTTGGATTCGTCAGTTTCTCCACCTATTTTCCCATTCGCAACCAATTGCAACTGGTGACTTTGTGGAAAGAGCCGCGCACGTTGTCAATTGGATGCGTGGGAGGGGGCTGGCGCTGTGCTTTTGCGGGGGGCTCGGCGTAGACAAGCCTCGGTCACTTGGTGGTCTGACGCCTGTCCGAAACAAGTCTGAGACACAGTGTTATAACGATCCGCGTAGACCGGGGTTAGCTGTTCGGATGTTCGTGCGCCCTTTTGTCTGGGCCGCGTGTGCTCAGCATATTCATGTCAACCTGCGTCCAGGCTGCTTCCAAATAAGTAGGGCGAACCCCAAGAGGCCACAGCTTCTCAAGAGAGTCCTAGAAACACATTGGCGTTTGTTCGGGTCCTGTGTGCGGCAAAAAGTGCGGGGGCTCGGTGTGGACAAGCCTCGGTCACTTGGTGGGTCTGACGCCTGTCTGAAACAAGTCTGAGACACAATCTGCGTAGACCGGGGTCAGCCGTTCGGATGTTCGTACGCCCTTTTGTTTGGCCGAGTGTGCTCAGCATAAACATTTTCAACGTGCTTCCAGGCTGCTTCCAAATAAGTAGGGCGAACCCCAAGAGGCCACAGCTTCTCAAGAGAGGGTTCGTCCTAGAAACACATCGGCGCCATTTGTCTCGCTCGAGGGCGGTTTCCGCCTGTCACGAGCGTCCCCCGCGCCCGTCTCGCTCGGGGGCGGTTTCTGCCTGTAGCGTCCCCCGCGCCCGTCTCGCTCGGGGGCGGTTTCGGCCTGTCACGAGCGTCCCCCGCGCCCGTCTCGCTCGGGGGCGGTTTCCGCTTGTGACGAGCGTCCACCGCGCCAGTCTCGCTCGCGGGCGGTTTCCGCACGTCACGAGCGTCTCGCTCGGGGGTGGTTTCGGCCTGTCACGAGCGTCCCCCGCGCCCGTCTCGCTCGGGGGCGGTTTCGGCCTGTCACGAGCCCTGAGCATCGGCTATTGATTCTAATCAATATTTTTCTGGTGTTATTGAAGGAGACTTTTTTTCAATAATTTGTAGTTGATTTTAACAGACGTCCACTCAATAAGAGATTCAATAGTCTGATCAATAGCAAAACATCACCTTTTCGAAGGACAAATCAATTGGGGAATCAATAGAAAACCATGATGCACTGAAAGCTGAAGCTCTTGTTTTTTCTCAGCGCAATGCTAATGTAATTTTATCAAACGGGGTGAGACTGGCCACCTTTGACCAAGAGCTTGCAGCTTTATCAATTCTCCTTTTTTCAAGGAGCTACAAGCGCCCTTTTGCCAAGGGCTAGCACAAGTTGTCTGGCGCTTCGTCAACAAAGCCAAAGCCTGGCCTGGTCAGCTGAAGATGTAGAAGGATCCTATACTTCGCGGCCACTTTTGCACTTAGCCTGACTGCCTTGACTCCAAAGCTGACTGAGTGAGCCAAGGTGCTCAGCTTGCCCACATAATCTTCTGCCCTGTAATTGTGGTGGATCCTGTAATTCAGGAACTGGCTATTTTCAATCAAATGCATCATGGTATGGAACTTGTGGGTGATATTGAACAACTTCTTGCCTTTTGACAAGGCCCATGAGTTCAAATCTTGGTAGGAATCAAAAAACCTTTTGGCAAGGTTTTTGGCCAGGGCAAATTCTTCACTGGTGGGAAACAGGTCGATGCTATCAAAGTGTTGGACTAGCTGGTTGAAGCTGCCCAAGCAATCAATCATTGTCTGGTGGATTGGCTGGTCACCAGGGAGAGCTTCTTTCAGCACCTGCAAGAGGCAAGGCAAAATGTGCTTTGTCTCGGCGGCTTTGGCTTCCAAGCATGGAAACTTCTGGTGAGGCTTTTTCGTGTCACTGAACATGCTGAGCCGTAGGCTTGTCAGTCTTGACTTGCCATCCTTGCAGTATAGCTCCTTAATTCTGGAGAACATCAGCTGAAGCCTTTGGGCTGGAGGAACTGCTTGCCTCCTTGCGCCATCGAAGTAGCACAGAAAATGAAGCAGGGACCCTGCCAAATGAGACCCAACGCCCCTTGAAAACAATATGTGAAGGCTATCACCTCTCACCAAAGCAGTGGAGACCCCTTCTATGGAGAACAGGGGGTGGCTGCTCCTTTTGGCAAGGAGTGCCTGGGCGGGGGTGACCGGGACAAAGGATTGCTCAGCTTCCTTCAGGATCTTGGCTGATTTGCCAGCAGGGCATTTTTTTTTATACACTGGCTTTTGGCAGTCGCACTCATGGCAGGGGTGCTTATTTTGCCAGTGAGGAAGCTTCAGCACGTTAGCGAAGAACTCGGCATCCCCTTGGATGCTCCATATAACTGCCCTGTGGTGCCCTTTTGTCAAGGGAGGCCGGCTAGCTCTGCAAGCCCTTTTGGCAAGGGGTTTCCCCACGGGTCTTCGCTTGGATGACAGCCTTTTGACAAGGCTTCAAAGGACCAGCGGATCCATTCGTACAAGGGCTCCCAAGTCTTTGGCAACGTGCAAGATTTAGGGAGTGCCGCCAGTAGCAAGTGAGAGGATAGGCTGCTCTGCTTTGATAGCATCGGCCCCCAAGACCAAGTCATGAGGGAGTCTCTCGTTTGAAACTCCACCCCGTCACCGTGCACAAAGATCGGCACTGTTTGCTTGGGACATACAACCCTTTTGTCAAGGGCTACTGGCCAGGTCAGCCTTTCATCTTTTGTTTTCTCTACTCCCGTCCAGAAGCTTTCGCAGCTGGAGCAAGCAAAGAATTCTTCGAAGTGGTCTCCGTAATGTTGCTCCAGACTCGCAAAGAGAAGGTGTGGCAAAAGCAGAGATGCATCCTGCTCGCAGGGCGTTTGGGTCTTGCTGTCAAAGAAGGTCACTTGGACAGGGGTTGGCTCACATAGCTTCATGCTTGAGCAGTGCAGTGCCACTAGATCTCGGTGCGCGTTGGCCTTGCTGTTTCCCCAATTGCCACACTTGGCAAGACTTACTAGCTCCTGTGACGCGCAGCCATCTAACACAGCCAAATGGCTAAGTTCTGCAACTTGACATGCAGAGAGCTTGCCCTGGGACCATAACTCTAGCAACCTTGTGCAGAGGGCAGAATGATTTTCTGCGTCCTTTTCGCAAGGGCTCCCCTCCAACTTTGCCTGTTCCAGTTTCCACCCCCTAAGCCTTTTGACTTTTCTTTCCGCTTCTTCTTCCATGACCCTTTTGTCAAGGGTTTGACAAAACTTGAGCCCAAATGTAAATGGATGGACAACTTGGTTAAGCTTGCCTTGCCTTCACCTAACCCTTTCAAAAGAAACCCTCAAAGAGCCCCTCAAGCCCTCCCAAGCTCAAGCAAAACCCTCCGAAACCCAAGCCAGCCCCGCAAGGCAAGCCGTTTTTGCACGCCTTTTCTACGCCAATGGTGAGCAGCACACCCCTTGCCAAAAGGGGCAAGTGACAACCCAACCCTTTTATACAGCCAAGCACTACCCTTTTGTCAAGGGATGTTTCGCCCTTTTAGCAAGGGATTTCAGGAATTCCTTTTGTCAAGGAATAATAGCATCAACACGCAACCCTTTTGGCAAGGGCTTGTGGCAAAATCTTCAACTTATCCTTTTGACAAGGACTTTTCAGGATTTGCTTGCCCGGGATGTAGCCTTGTTGGCCAACTGGAGGAAGTCTTTGGCCTCTTCCTTTACCTCCTTAATCTTTTTGGCTGAACTTAGCAGCAAAGCTTTGACCTTGTCCAGGCTCATGGAGTGCTCCTTCTTCAACAAACTTTTGAGCTGTGCAATTTGTTGCTGTAGCTGTTTGCTGATCTTTTCGGCGTCCTGCTTCGTTGTCTTGGTTAGCCTTTTGGCAAGGCTGCACTTCTGCATGGCTTGTTCTAGGTCACTCAAAGCGCTGTTGCTGGCATCCCTTGCTCTCTTCACTTTGCCTAAGCAAGACTGCCACTCTTGTTCTGGGGTTTTCTCTTCCTCTGGGTCGGGGTCACCATCCTCAATTGGCAAGGGACCCCCCTTTTTGACACCTTTGCCTTTTCCTTTTGACAAGGATTTACCTTTCCCAGCTCCTTTTGTCAAGGATTTTCCTTTGGCCCCCCACCCATGAATCTCCAGCATGTGGGCGTTGAAGTCCTTGGACTTGTAGGCCTGCCACTGGTCTTCTGTCTCTTCGTTCTGCTCCAACTCTTGTCCTTCAGTCATGTTCCGGGATCTCTTCACGCTAGTGGTCTTTGTGACATCTTGCATGTCTTGGTACTGCACACATGAAGGGGTCCATGGGTCATATCGCCACACTACTCGACCACTTTCTAAGTGGCACTCTAGTTCTTGGCTGCTGAACCGGGTCAACATTTCCATCTCAGTTTCCCAGCGCTCCCTTTTGTCAAGGGTTGCACTTTGCTCCAAGCTTTCACTCATGTGCATGAACTTTGGCACGTTTTGTTGGAGGCACCAAAGGGCTGCCTGGTGACCCTTCTCTTTCTTAGAGAGCTGGTCGAACTTCTCTTTCTCGTCGGGGTTGTTCTTCAGGTAAGTCTGGTGTTTGCACCAAATCTTTGAGTTCTCCAGCTTGGAAACTGAGTCCTTCAGCATCAGGGCCCCTTCTTCGGGTGTGCTGGCATCTTCTGCAATCTTTTGCATCTTTTGGGCCAGTGACATTTTGCCTAGCCTCTTCAGAGTTGCAGCCTTCAGAATCCCAAGCCCTTTTGTCAAGGGTTTCTTGCCAGGCATCCCTTTTGTCGAGGGTTTCTTGTCAGGGTTCCCTTTTTTCAAGGGTTTCCTGTCCTTTGAGCTCCCTGTGGATGTACCTTTTGTCAAGGTATTTTTCTTCATAGCTTTCACCATGATTAACACTTGACCATTGAGCCAAAGTTGCCTGCAAAACAAGTATTTGAAGCTAATCAGTAGCTAATGCATAATCCTTGCCAAAAGGAATGCACAACTTTGAGAAGCCTAAAAGGATTTGCATCTTTGAGTAGCACTTGGAATGGTCCTTGCCAAAAGGATTGAACAACTTTGAGTAGCAGTTGGGTGGTCCCTACCAAAAGGATTGAACAACTATGAACAGTTGAATGGACCCTTGCCAAAAGGATTGAACAACTTTGACCAGTTCTGGTATCCCCCATTGCACATCTAGGATATGGGATTTCAAGCTCTTGCCCAATGGAAATATTGTTTGACCTGGAGTTGTCGAACCTGATCAAATCTGATCAAATCTGATCAAATCTGATCAAACCTGATCAAAACCATAATTTGATCAGATTTCATCAGATTTCATCAGATTTCATCAGATTTCATCAGATTTCATCAGATTTCATCAGATTTGCAAAATCCACATTTGTAGGTTGACTACTCATAGATTCATTTGATTAGACTCCAACATGTTCCCTCTTGATACTTCATCCACACCTTTTGCAATCTATTCCAGTCCCTTTTTTTGACCCTTGGGCAACCCTTTTGGTCACCCTTTGCAAAGGGGCAATCCCCATTGTCCCAAGGGTTTATCTGCAAGCCCACCACCCTTTTGCCAAGGGATGCTCAAACATGTGCTTGAAACTATTCCTACAGACTGACAACATTAGTCCTTTTAAAGTTTATTCAAGGCGAAAACAACTCTATGGGTGAGTAGCTTTCAAGGGGCTACACTGTACCTCAAACAGTTTGAGTGAGGGGCCCAAGACTTTCAAGGAGTTGAGCTATGAGCTTTTGAGGGTGAATCCTTTTGCCAAGGATTTGTTGTTTGACCTGTGGGCTGGACCACCGCGGCTATCTAACACAAGGGTACACCTTTTTCATGCAAATGTCCAACTCACCCCCTTCCTTTTCCCATCCCTTTCCCAACCCTTCCCCAACCCTCACCTGATTTTTTTTTTAACTCCAAGCGGCTCTTGTTTGTGCCACCTCCTTTTGACAAGGACTTGGGTAGGTGAAACAGCTGGCAGAGCATGCTACAAACTCCTTTTGGCAAGGAGTTGGGCTGACCTGCAAACTCCTTTTGGCAAGGAGTTGGAATGGCTTGGCAAACTCCTTTTGGCAAGGAGTTGGGCCTGGCAAACTCCTTTTGGCAAGGAGTTGGGGCTGGCTTGGTGCTTGGCTATCAACTCCTTTTGGCAAGGAGTTAGGCCGGCTAAGGGTGCTGCAAACTCCTTTTGGCAAGGAGTTGGTGTGGCCTGGCACTCCTTTTGGCAAGGAGTACCCCTTTTAGCAAGAGCTGGGGGCACCTCCCCTTCTAGCAAGGGATTTTGTTGCAGCTGCCCTTTTGTCAAGGGATCAAGCGGAGACTGCCCGAAGGAGGAGCCCCTCCACAGCTGCAGCGAAGGTGCTGTACACCTGGTGCCCTCTGTTCACCAACCAGTCGTGCTTCTCGAACTTGGTGGTGATCGGCCACACCGTCACTCCTTTTGCCAAGGAGTCCTCCAGCACCTCCCAGGAGTCGTCCACGCAGTGGCCGATCCTGTTTTTCAAGCACCACTCCCCCTTGCCTCCAATCCCTCCCTTCCTCCTTGTGAAGAAAAGGCCATCGACGGCCAGCCCCAGGTCATTGACTTTTCTTTCCACCTCCCGCTGCTGCGTGGGGCCGCAAAAGCTGACTATGAAGACTTGGAAGCCATGCTGTTTCAACAGCTGCAGGGCTTCCAAGCTCGCCTGGGGGACTTGGCCCCCAGGCAATTCCAGGGTCTGGTACCAGTCCACCATGACCCGCAAGCGGCTCTCGGCCTTGAGCACCCATCGGCCTCCTCTTTTGGCAAGGGGCCTTGCTGGTGTACCCCTTTTGGCAAGGGGTCTTGTTGGCCTTCCTCTTTTGGCAAGGGGTCTTGCTTGCCTTCCCCTTTTGGCAAGGGGTCATGCTTCTCCTTCTTGTCCTCCTCCAGCTTTTGCTTCTTCTGCTCCTGCAGTGGGGAGGAGCTGGAGGAAGAGCTGCTTGTGCCCCCAAAGTCTGCACTACTTTCGACCACCTCCTTTTGACAAGGAGTGCCGCCTGCTGCAGGCTCTTCTTCAGCTTCTTTCACTTTCTGCGCATCGCTCGGCCCGAGGTTAAGGCCTGAGCCAGCAGGCGCTTGGCCCCGGGACGAGTCAGCAGGCTGCTGCCTGCGGGCCTCTTCCTCCTCTTTGGCTTTGGCTTCTTTTGCCAAAGCCTTCTGCCTCATCTTCTCCCGTCTTGCCTGGCTGACCGTCCCGACCCCTACGGGCCGGTTCTTATTATTCTTTTCCACATATCTTCCATCCCACTTTGACCAGTCGGCCATGCCCTTTTAGCAAGGGCTTTGCCCTTTTGGCAAGAGCTTTCGCGCTTACCTTTTGACAAGGTGTTCTCACCTTTTGGCAAGGTGTTGCGAATTGGGCCCTCTTTTGACGAGGGGCTCAGCTAGCGGTCGGGCTTGAGCAAGAAAACAGCTGCGGTCATGCATGCACGTGCGCGCCAGGCATGGGACAAGGGCAAGCGTGAAAGCAAGCAAAACGTCAGACCCCGTGCTATTTTTGTTTGGGAGTGTGCATTAAAAAGCAAAGTGTGTGGTAGGGGGGCTGTGACATAGCACTGATTTGCAGTAGCAGCCTTGAGCCTTTTCACTTTATGTTTTCGGCCGTATGTCTAGGTGAGACATGATTCGCACTTTTGGCAAGGGATGATCTTATGCCCCTTTTGGCAAGGGATGTGTCCAGGCACGACACGCTTAGGGCTGATGCTCCCTTTTGGCAAGGGGTGAGGCGGCCCTTTCGGGTAAGGGATGATGCCCCCTTTTGGCAAGGGGCCCCTTTTGGCAAGGGGTGAAGCGGCCCTTTTGGTTAAGGAGTTGGGCTGACCTGCAAACTCCTTTTGGCAAGGAGTTGGAATGGCTTAGCAAACTCCTTTTGGCAAGGAGTTGGAATGGCTTGGCAAACTCCTTTTGGCAAGGAGTTGGGCCTGGCAAACTCCTTTTGGCAAGGAGTTAGGCCAGCTCAGTCCTGCTGGCACAGCTCCTCCCTAAGCTGCAACGCTTCCTCTTTTGTCAAGTGGTTTGTTCGCATTTTGCTCATGATGGTGTCAATGTGTTGAGCAAATTTGCTAGACCGCTTCTTGGTGACTTCCACCACTAATTTCAATTTCTTGCTTCCTGGCTCCTTTGTGCCTGTAATGTATTGTCTCTCTGGCTTGGTAGCACTTACCTTTTGGAGCTTGAGCCAAGGCAGCCTCGCACCACTGCTGGGCTCACTTGCTGCGGTGACATCTTGCTGGGCGCTTGGTCGCTCTTTGGCCCTTTTAGCAAGGGCTGCAGGCTTCTTCGACACAAGGCCCATGCGCATTTTCAGATCAGTGCCAGGTGGGGGGGCAGCAGGTTTTGCGTGAGCTTTCGACCCCAGCCTTCTCCTTAAAAAGGAAGGCTCTTTGAGAGGCTGCGCCATTGCAGCTTCCGCTTTTGCCAAGGGATGAGCTGCGCAGGGCTCCTCTTCCCCATCGTCCAAGGGATGAGCTGCGGGAAAGGGCTCCTCTTCCCCTTTTGACAAGGGGCTGCCCGTCTCGACGGTTTTTTTTTCCTTAGGCGTCAGCCAGCACGTGGGGAACCCTTCGGCGTCAACTGACACATCGCTCACTTCTTTCTTAAGCCTTTTGGCCTGGGCATCCCTTTCGGCAAGGGTTTTGTCGGCGGTGTCCAAGGCTGGAGGGCAAGCTGACTTTTTGTCAATAAGGCCAAGCACATCTTGCAGCTGAATGAGCTCAGCGCTTGTGAGCCTGGCCGCGCAAGTCCTGAGGTCTGCTTCTGCGTTTTTCAGCCGTCTCATGTGGAAAAGGATCACGCCCAGCTGTTCGACTTTCATTCCCACCCAAACTCCTCCGTTGAATTTCGTCTTGTTTAGAGCAGGGTCTTGCTGGTAGGCTCTGGTCAGCGCTGCTCTCAGGTTGCTCTGATGTATCTCGCAGCTCTTTTCAGCTTGCACCAGAGCCCTGACCAGCCCCAGCACATGCAGCAAGCCACTTGGGTTGCAGGCTTGAGTCCTGCTCACGTTTTCGTACGGGCCAAGGTCAGACAGCAGATCGCTGTGGTTGGACAAGATCTTGAACAAGATGTCAGCGTCCACCCTTGGCTTTGAGAAGTGCCGGGCCCCGCCTTTGCCTGCTACTAAGGCCATGGCGCCCTTTTGTCAAGGGCTGACGGCAACGGACCAGAGTCTGCGGAAGAGGCGCCCTTTTGTCAAGGGCTGGAGCCAAAGTCTCACAGCCGCGGAGTGAATGTGAATGTACATATATATATATGTTATAACTATATTGCGCTAGCTCACGACCTGCAAACTGGACATTGGAATCAATAGAAAACGCAAAGTGTGAATCAATAGGAAATACATCGAAATCAGCCAAAAATATCAATAGACGGTAAAAGTCTTGGCAGTCCAGCTTCTAATTGAAAAAATCAATTAAAACAATCCAAATCAATATCAATAAAAAAAAGTTGTTTTTGATTGATCAGAATCAATAGCCGATGCTCAGGGAGCGTCCCCCGCGCCCGTCTCGCTCGGGGGCGGTTTCGGCCTCTCACGATCGTCGCCCGCGCCCCGTCTCGCTCGGGGGCGGTTTCGGCCTGTCCCGAGCGTCCCCCACGCCCGTCTCGCTCGCGGGCGGTATCCGCTTGTCACAAGCGTCCACCGCGCCAGTCTCGCTCGGGGGCGGTTTCGGCCTGTCATGAGCGTCCCCCGCGCCCGTCTCGCTCGGGGGAGGTTTCGGCCTGTCACGAGCGTCCCCCGCGCCCGTCTCGCTCGGGGGCGGTTTCCGCTTGTCATGAGCATCCACCGCGCCAGTCTCGCTCGCGGGCGGTTTCCGCATGTCACGAGCGTCCACCGCGCCAGTCTTAAGTTGCTCGGGGGCGGTTTCGGCCTGTCACGAGCGTCCCCCGCGCCCGTCTCGCTCGCGAGCGTCCCCCGCGCCAGTCTCGCTCGCGGGCGGTTTCCGCTTGTCACGAGCGTCCACCGCGCCAGTCTCGCTCGGGGGCGGTTTCGGCCTGTCACGAGCGTCCCCCGCGCCCGTCTTGCTCGGGGGCGGTTTCGGCCTTACACGAGCGTCCCCCGCGCCCGTCTCGCTCGGGGGCGGTTTTGGCCTGTCACGAGCGTCCCCCGCGCCCGTCTCGCTCGGGGGCGGTTTCGGCCTGTCACGAGCGTCCCCCGCGCCCGTCTCGCTCGGGGGCGGTTTCGGCCTGCCCGCGCCCGTCTCGCTCGGGGCGGTTTCGGCCTGTCACGAGCGTCCCCCACGCCCGTCTCGCTCGGGGGCGGTTTTGGCCTGTCACGAGCGTCCCCCGCGCCCGTCTCGCTCGGGGGCGGTTTCCACTTGTCACGAGCGTCCACCGCGCCAGTCTCGCTCGGGCTGTCACGAGCGTCCACCGCGCCAGCTCGAGGGCGGTTTCCGCCTGTCACGAGCGTCCACCGCGCCCGTCTCGCTTGGGGGCGGTTTCGGCCTGTCACGAGCGTCCCCCGCGCCCGTCTCGCTCGGGGGCGGTTTCGGCCTTTCACAAGCGTCCTTCGCGCCCGTCTCGCTCGGGGGCGGTTTCGGCCTGTCACGAGCGTCCCCCGCGCCCGTCTCGCTCGGGGGCGGTTTCGGCCTGTCACGAGCGTCTCCCGCGCCCGTCTCGCTCGGGGGCGGTTTCGGCCTGTCACGAGCGTCCCCCGCGCCCGTCTCGCTCGGGGGCGGTTTCCCCTTGTCACGAGCGTCCCCCGCGCCCCGTCTCGCTCGGGGGCGGTTTCGGCCTGTCACGAGCGTTTCTGCATGTCACAAGCGTCCCCCGCGCCAGTCTCGCTGGGGGGCGGTTTCGGCGTGTCACGAGCGTCCCCCGCGCCCGTCTCGCTCGGGGGCGGTTTCGGCCTGTCACGAGTGTCCCCCGCGCCCGTCTCGCTTGGGGGCGGTTTCGGCCTGTCACGAGCGCCCCCCGCGCCCGTCTCGCTTTCGGCCTGTCACGAGCGTCCCCCGCGCCCGTCTCGCTCGGGGGCGGTTTCCGCTTGTCACGAGCGTCCACCGCGCCAGTCGCGCTCGCGGGCGGTTTCCGCAGTCTCGCTCGGGGGCGGCTTCCGCCTGTCACGAGCGTGCCCCGCGCCCGTCTCGCTCGGGGGCGGTTTCCGCCTGTCACGAGCGTCCACCGCGCCAGTCTCGCGCACCCAGCCAGCCCCACACCGCCGTCCCCCCAGCCAGCCTCGTACGCCCGGTCTGCACCCCCAGCCGGCATCGCACGCCCGGTCTGCAGCACAACGAATTGGAAATCCCTTCTTATCTCCGTCGTCACAGCTTGTATCGCTCCCAGGCACCTTAAGAGAAAACCTAAAGCAGAACCCAAGCATCAGAGATGCTTTTGGGAAAAAGGACACCTATGTTGGTGTATCTTTCTTTTTCCGCATTTGTCAGAGTGAAGCCGTGAAAAACAGTCGTGCACGTGCTGAGGACGTGCCCCCAGACTGTCCGCAAGAGTCGAGCTTGGAGGCGAGCTCTTGGCTCGGAATGCACGGGTTGAGCTGGTCTCCGGCTGCAGGCAACCTCATTCCACCTCCAGTCGGCTCGCGAGGTGCGCGATGGTGGGCGTAAGGTGAGTCAAATTGACTCATCTTTTATCTGATGAGCTGGTTCTGATGAAGGAAATATTTCTCCTTGACTCATCTTCTTTTCTCATGAGCTGGCACCGTGGCAACATGGTTCCAGGTGTCTTGGGAAGTTGGCAATCGCTTGTTGGGCGCTCAAAGCAATACATGCGTTTGACCAGACTTTGACTAGGGCTGCCTGTTTTCTGTCTTGTGCCAGTCTTTTGAGCTAGCAGCCCATGAAGGGATCAAATTTCTTCGGGCGTGGGCGACTTTAGACACGCATTTGTGCATGCCTCCGAAAATGTATCAGCATGCCGGCATTGGTATTCTGTGTGCCTTCCTATAGGAAGGCCCTCACGCTGAGGCTGGACTTCCTGGAATTGCATGACGCGAACATCACAAAGGCTTGGCAAGTTACCATCTGTGGAAAGCGCCGACGCCAAAGGATTGATGGCTTCCAATGGCGCATGTCAGCTTGGATTTGAGTATTGTGTGCACACGTGCTCGCTGATTGAGGGTTTTTTGGATGGATCCATCTCGATCGCAGAAATCAGGCAATGCAGAATACATGATTGCATAGTGCACAAGCTTAACATGCAATTCAACAACAACTGACCACCCTGAAAAGTTGCTTCTACACATTTTTTCTTCAATGCTAGCCCGTTTAATGGGCCGTTTTACTCTTCGAGCAGGCACTTTTGTGGCAGTTCGAGAAGCAGTTGTGCTTTGTTTGGCTGCCTCAATTCAGCACTTCAATGTATTCTCGAATCGCTTTGACATGCTGGTCGATTCTATCGGATCGTCACCATCATCATCATCATCATCATCATCATCATCATCGTCGTCGTCGTCGTCATCATCATCATCATCATCATCGTCGTAGTCATCGCCATCATCATCGTCCTCATCACCCTCGTCATCCTCATCACCCTCCTCATCCTCATCACCCTCGTCCTCATCACCCTCATCAGCCTCCTCCTCTTCCCCCACCTCATCATCATCAGCATCATCATCATCATCGTGTTGGAATGCCTCTGCTACATGTTCCGAAACCATGACAGTCCGAAGCAACACATTTCCACTTCGCCGTGGGGCGAGCCCTGCACCATTCTGAGATTCCTGTGAGGTCAACAGACTCAAATTCACAGTGCCCGACTCAGAGTGACTGTGCGCTTACCACCAAAGCTGGTTTGCGTTGTCCAAAGGTTTGTGCTTCAGGAATGTACGCAGATCAGCCATCTCTGGCTAACGAGCTTGTCAGTGCCCGACTCAGAGTGACTGTGCGCTTACCACCAAAGCTGGTTTGCGTTGTCCAAAGGTTTGTGCTTCAGGAATGTACGCAGATCAGCCATCTCTGGCTAACGAGCTTGTCTGATGAGACGCTTTTCTGTGTTTTTTGCGTCTCCCTAGGCTAAAGAGCTTGTCGGATGAGCCGATGTTTCTTTGTTTTTTGCGGCTTCCTGAAATTCCCTCGGCGCAGCTGGCCCGTGGATGCCATGCCTCGAAAATTTGGACGTCCCCTGACGCGCCCCGCGCCATCGAGTTGAGGCGAAGGCGCAAGTCCTATGCAGTGGTCTCGTTTGCGAGATCAAGATCCGCGCCAGCACCTGAGTCTGGGGAATATCAAGGGGCTTTTTCTGAGGACCGGGGAGTGCCCATTTTTTTGAAGTGATGTTCTGCATGGCATTTTTTTTTTGGCATTGTGAGTGCTGTTTATTTTTGCGGTACCTGAGACCTTTCCACTTCACTCAGGGTCAAGCCGAGGTCTATCAGGACGGTGATGACAGGATTCTAATCCTCGTCCATCGTGTGAGGGGCGACGGCCTTGCTTTCAGCGAGTTGCCTCGGCCCAAGGCGAGTGCAGTGAAGTGTGGGGGCTCTATGGAGTGCAAGGAGTCCGAACTTGAGGACTTTCATTGCTTGAGCGATATTTCTGAAGGACTACACTGACTACACCAAGTAGCATAGAACCTGACACGGGGTCCCTTTAAAAGGAGCATGGTCCAAGCCGGGACCCCCCGAAGGTCAGGTTCCATGTCCGTGGGAGGCGAACAGATATGAAGGTGCAACCCCAAAACGCAAAATATGTGCAGTGGGTGAAAAAGGGGGGTGCAGCTCTACATAGGAATCATGGGGGCTGGGGGGGCCCCTCCCTCCCCCCAGCCCCCATGTAGGAACTGAGCACCCCCTTTTTTCCCACCCACGAGAGACTTTTCAGGCTGCACGTCTTTAGGTTTCGACTGCTAAAGCAGCATCTTCTCGCCACTCCAGTACTGGCCTGAGCGAATGCCAGAGGTGATAGCAAGCGATGATGTCAATCGGGTATGGGTAAAAAGTGAAGCCACTAGGATATGGACCGCAGGTTGAATTCGTCTCTGCGGAGGCAACCCATTCATTTATTTTGATCCACACCCAAATAAATCAATGAGTAGGAGTGCCGACGAAAAGTCAGGTGTGCTTTTGCTTCGATCGAGGCAAGCTCCTCGGCCTCTCGACCACCCTCTGTTTCACTTGCGGCGAAGGCTCGTTCACCCTGTTCGGGCGCTTGCCATTTATATATATATATATATATATATATTTCCCTTTGAGTGGCAGACCAGAGTAGGCCTTGTTGACTCTTCAGAGTGTGTTGTTCTAAGTTTCTTGATTGCTAACCTCAGGCTTTTGCGAGTTTCTGCAATGTTTGGAAGACCAGTAGCTTCGAACAGCCCTGGGGATGTTCTCGGCGCTCTTTGAAGGCCACAGACGTTTACTTGCAGCCACTCGTCGAGGCTGTGCTTGCCTCAAGGCGATGGAGAGGTTTTGGCAGAGCTTGAAGGGCAACACGCGCTTCGGGCCGGTCATGCCTTGTTTCGTTTTGGCGCATGTTTGTTCGAAGGAAGGGGCATTTCGCTGTGCTTGGCACAGCAGAAAGGCTGCTATGTGGGAATGCCATGTAGTCTTCGCACATAGTGTGTGCAATGACAGGGTGGCATCAGAGCAGCCCCAGCTCCAGTTATTGGACCAACGGCTAACCAAATTAAGGTTCGGGTGCTATTAGAGAGGTGCTGGACGTGCAATGCTCGCGCAGCACTGGCCATGCATGTCTGCGCCCAGGCTCACAATGCCGAAGACACCGAAGCAAAGGCGGACACTTTTTCAATCCTTGTCATATTTGCTACCAATTGGATGCTACCAATTGATTCGATTTGATGCTACCAATTGATCTCTTTTGATGCTACCAATTGGGAACATTCCCGGGTGTGCAAACGCCGCAAAAGAAACATATGGCTATGGGTCAAGAAAAGGTACCCAAAATTGAACCCTGGTAAATGGAAACATGGACTAAAAGCTGCGGTCCCCTAGTGGTAAAATTCTGACCCACACCCATATTTACGTGAGGTTTGCTCATGTCTCGATGCGCGGATCTGAGCTTTGGCAATCTGCAAAAGCACAGCTCTGGCGTGTTTTGCCAGACGGTGGCTCAAAAATCCCAAATGGCACCTTGGTATGTGGAAACAAAGGGTCTACACCTGCGGAACACCAGCTGTTTAATTTTGAGCCACAGATAGACAAGGCAGCTGCCGTTTCACTTGCTGTCCGAGGGACAGATCCCAAAGCAAGTTTGTGCCTGGGGTTGGGTATTTCGAAGTGGCGAAAGTGGTTAGTAAAACTCGCCTTAGGGAGGTGACCGCATGACAGCGTTTTTTTCTAATGGCAAAGTAAAACTCACCTGAGCCACGTGCTCAAAACCCGGGTAGATGAAGGTTAGGGCCAATCTTAGCCATAAATAGCTGCGGATATCCGCCTTCTTAATTCTTGAAGCATGGTGCTGGGTTCACCACTTTGATTACCGGGTTCTGATTATGGCTCACCTTAGGGAGGCGAAGGCTGTGCATGGTACAAGTGCTCTCGAGCCATTGAGTGCAAGGTGGTGCAAGCATGGAGCGCTTCGGTTGCCATTCCGCCAGGCGGAGGCCGCGGCTGGTTTGGCCGCTGCGGCCGAGGAGAGGGGTGAAGAAGCTCCATGTCTCAGATTTGGCCGGTCAACACCGTTTCGGGATCCTATGTTGGGGATTGGGTGCACCATCCATTTTGGTCTATTTTAGTGGGGATTGGTTCGGATGTTCACTGAGGGCACGATTTGGGTTTCGACCCATGGACATGTCTCAGATGAGGGGGGGTGGTGACCTGGCTGCCACAGTGTCAGCGTGAGATGGCCTTTCAGCTCCATCACAAGTTGGGCACCGCTGCGAACTTGATGTGGCCATGAGTTTTAACAATCGAACCACCTGAAAAGTGATTGGTAGACATGAATCCCCACCGAATTTTGACGTCCAGTTCGGGTGCCTAATTTACAACTCATGCCCTTGTAGCTGACAAGCCCAGAGCATTTGGCCATGGGTCAAAATCCAAATCGTATCCCCAGTGAGCATCCGATTCAATCCCTACTAAAATAGGTTCTAACATGGGTGGTGAATTCACCAATCCCCCAAAATGGTGGTGAATTCACCCAATCCCCAAAATGGTGGTGAATTCACCCAATCCCCAAAATGGTGGTGAAATCACCCAATCCCCCAAGGTGCATTCACCTACCAACCAAAATGGGATCCCAAAACGGTTTTGACCACCACAGCCATTTTGCTCTCTCCTTCGACCTTAATGCCAGGACACCGGCGTTGTGGAGCAGCTCTGCACGGGGCCGATTAGACAGTTGCCAGGTTCATCGCAACGCGACCAGAGTCCCCCAACGGTGAGATTTGTTTTGCATGCCAATGGTTTGTTTCTTTGTTTGTGTGTTTGTTTGTGATGTGTTTGTTTATTGGTTGGCTTGCTCGGTTGGTGTGTGTGGTGTGTGTGTGTGTGTGTTTCGATTCATGGCATGGTTCACTGGTTTGCATATCAAGCGTGGCATTGAAGGCGCTTCATGTCTCACAGCGCCTGAGGTCATCTTAAAGGGGCGAGCTGTGCAGTCAAAAGGCTCCTTGAGGCCGGTGATGCCTGCGTCCGATTCAGCTTGTCAGGCGATGGAGCCAACTCTTCTCATTATTGCTTGCAGCGTGCGCACATTCTTTGTGAATGCATTTGGCAAGATTGCACAGGCAGGGAGCACGTGGAATCAGCTACCAAGAGTGACACACACACACACATGACACATCACACATCACACACACACACACACATCACACACACACACGCATGCATGCGCGCATTGCATTTTGTTTGCTCCGTGAGTTATATGTTCCAATGCGGCCCCCCCTCCCCAAAAAGAAGATGGACCCCGCGTCGGCAGGTAAATTGCTTCGAGGTGTCCTGCCAAGCGGCCGGCTCAGATGGGGCAGATCACGGTCGGTGATTCAGCGAACGTGCAACGACGAGTTTCAAGCATGTCTTGCTTTTTGGCTTTAGCAGATTCTTTGCGCGTTTCGAGGTGGCGCGATTGCTCCTGAAGCTGGCGGTTGTCCCCGGGGCAGAGGCTGGTATCCTTGTGCACTCATGGATGGTATCCTTGTGCACTCATGGACTTATACTTGTACTGCAGATGGAAGGGGCCAATGTGATTGTTTAATACGTCAGTGGTGTTGTCTTCCAAG
>CAUJNA010003701.1:220000-252500 GCA_963377175.1 Effrenium voratum | reverse complement strand
TGTTCGACCCCCCCGTGCCATCAAGCTAAGGCCACCAATACGTTCAGCAAAGCCTGCCATGTGCAGGCTGGGTGTTGCACGGCCGACATTTTCTGCCATGGTCGGGAAACTGAAATTAGGGGGCGTTTGATATTCCAGGAAGTTGATTTGATGAGGGGTTCGCATGCTTGCCGCTGGGCCAAGTCCCTGAAACAGCGCTTTGCTGGGAAGACGGACAGGCCACACCCTCAGGTAGGGCCATACTGAGGGACGCTTTTGTGACAATCCACGTGGTTCCTGCTATTTTGACACAGCTTGACCAAAGAAAGCTGTAAATCAGGGGTCCCTATCTTTCCCCATTTTGGCGATTTTGAACAGCACTTTTTTGGTCCATGATGTTTTAAGGGGAAATATAGGGAGCCCTGCAAATGTTCTTCAAACTCACAAGGCCTGGTTTGTGGACTGACACTGGCCCACAAAGCGCACATGCTTGGCGAAGCCTCCAATGAGTTCTTGAAAGCCGATGTTGGTCGTATTTGCTCCTCATGACACAACCGAGGCATGTGAAGAATCATCGACAGGTTCATGCGCCTCCACCCTCTACTGATGTTTTGGTTGCATGCGGCCAGTTTTATGAAGTGGCCGCTCTTTAGGTATGTTAGGCCCAGGGAGATCCAACAAGTCCAGCGTGTGTCTTCAGCTTCTAGCAATAAGAGCCGTGTTCAAGCAAGCTTGTTCTTACTGAGTGCTGCAATCCTCTCGTGCCACATCAATGCTTTCAGTGATGCCAGCTTTCAGCCATCTTCGTTGATGGGACTGATTGCTATGCGTTGTCTGCACAACCAACCCGTCCAGACTGTTGGTTGTACCACACACAAAACATAGGTGTTTTTTTTGGTAGACGGGCCTTACATTTGGTGGGCCTTTTCACGTTTGCGGCGGGAAGGGGTCCAGTTCTCGGTGGCAGCGGAAGCAGCGGCAGAAATGGCCATGGGTTAAAAGCCAAAGCCAAATCGTAGCCCCAGTGAACATCCGATTCAATCCAACCACTAAAATAGGTTGTCAACCTCAAAATGGTACCAAGACGGTTTTGACCCACAGCCATGTATCAAAGTGCCCCCATGCTTTTTTCGTTTTCGTTTGCTGCAAACGGGACAGCTACGCCGCTACCAGGAAGCAGGGTTCTCTCCTTTGAGCCTCCTATGCCATGCTCACGGCATTGCTCTCAAGGCCCTTCGGTTCTTCGTGGGACCGCTGTGCCCAGAGCAATTTTGCCGATCTAAGTAGGTCTCCTGTACAGTGCCTACTGTCAATATGCCCGCCATGAGAGTGGAAAGGCAGGCTCCGGAGTGAGGGCCACATCCAAAAGCCGCGCCTGGCGCCAGGGGTCAATTGGCGTACTCAACTTGCCTGGGTACCCTCAAGAAAAGACACACACCACACGCACACAAGTGGGTGCCGAACGGCATCTGGCTGGTTCAATATTTGCGCACGCTACCTCCTTGCTGCTTATTTGCTCTCCATGTGCATCGCAGTGTGGAAAGCAACATTTACTGGTTACTATTACATCATCTCCGTAGAGCCGCTTTAAGGTTTGGGCAGAGGTTCGGCAGTCTGATCAAGACATCCGCAAGGAAGGTGAGCCAAGAAATGGACAGGTATCAACTGCGAGCAACCTTCAAGCCATGGCGAAAAGCCGTCAGGCCGTGAATGTCTTGAAGGACTGACGCCGAGTTGGAAGGCCATCATTGCTTGGCCTATGACGCCGGTTGGGTGTCTGTCATTGAAGCCAGAAGCCATGACTTTGACGCGACGGCGTTACAGGGCGTTGTGCGTGAAAAGTCAAGCGTTAGTTTGAAAGAACCTTCGGCTGCGCACGAAAAATCTCTCCCGATCCATCCTTGCTTTCCCGAGGCTGAAAGGGTTTTGGGGATAAGTTTAAGGGGAGCGTGTGAGGCGTGCACCGAGTGTTTTTGCGCGGGCTGCAAGGTGCTGCCGTGCTGTTGAAGGGTGCTTCGGGCAGGTATGCGGAGGCTGCTGTTGGGGAGTGCTTCTATTGGGCGAGATTTGCCCTCCTGCCATCCCCCGTTTCTGTGTTTAGTTTGGTGCTGGAAAGCTCTACTACATGCAGGACAATTTACTGCAATTACTTTCCTGTGGTTGGTTTTGTGTATATATCAAACCACTTGTTGCTATTGGCTTTGCGCCGGAAAGTGGTACCATGCACTTTGAAGGAACCATAAGGATTATGTTTCCTGGGCTTGCGCAAGAGACAAGCTACGGTTTTCAGCAAGGTAATAGAGTTAATTTGACATACAACATTTGCTATCTCTCTTTGGCATGTCACCAGAAATAATCGATACTCTTTGTAACGAGTAGGTTTTGCACCGGAAAAGACGATGAACTTCCATGGTACTGCGCTTTGCATTTGGCATGTCAATGTGTCCTTTCAATTTTGCTCGCCGCTGAAGTGTGAAGTGCAGAAATGCCGCGTTGTATTGCAGAGGGCCAGAAATCACGCAGATTTGCTCCGCGGCCAAATCCCGCGGATGCGCTCCGCGGGTGCGGAACGGCCGCAATTCCAGTTGAGAAGGGAATGAGATGTTTGGAGATCAGGCTGCCACGGAATGATGGTTTTCGGGGTTCTGGCGCAGTATGCTGGTGAAGGGTGCACGGTACGGTGATGTGGCGGGCAGGATGTTGGTGCAGGGTGCTGTGGCGGTGGGGTGCCGGATCTTGGCAAAGCGTTGCCTCGTCTGGTCAATGACTGCAATTTCAGGGTTCTGTTTTTTGACCCAAGGTAGACTTAGACCAGTCTCCCTTAAGAAATCAGCCGCCCCTGGGCCCCAGGGTTCAAGTCTATGGGCTCCAAACAAAGCAGCGGCAAGGAGTCCTTGACACATCGCTTCGGCCCGGACTTCAAGGATCTGATCGAGTCAGAGGCCGCGCCCAGACGCGCCTCCGACCCATCCGTTTGGCCAACTTGGAACAGACACGCCGCTCAAAAGACGGCCAGAATGGCTCCTGAGTGAGTGGAACCACAGACAAACACCTGCGTAACCCCCCGCGCTTGAGTTTTGAGCCACACCCACATCAAAGATCAGCAAATTTGGGTATGGCCGGACTTGTTATGGTCTCGGGCCGGCGTGAGCAGTTCCGGTGGTGCCTGCCAAATTCTGATAGCTGAGTTGTGAGGATACTGATGGCGGACGCCAGACTTGATTGAAGCTTCGAAGCGGGCAATTGTATTGAAGGTTCGAAGCGGACCGTAGTCGACGTGGTCGCGCCTAATGGTGATGTCCACAGACCCTGGCAGCCTATTGTGAAGCCGCTTCTGATTTGAAGCTGACTCGTGCATCGCTTTGCTCGATGTTGCGTAGCCGGACATGCAACTCTAAAGGATGAGATGGGCAAACATGGCCTTATGTGAAAAAAAATGCCTAGATGGCTGTGGCTCAAACAATTTTGTACCAACATGGCACCTTGGTAAATGACCAAAGACTAAAACCGCGTAGCCCTGGCTCTTGAATTTTGAGCCACAGCCAGATCGGGTCGTCACCCTGCCAAGTCCCCTGCGGCTTCGCGAGGTCGAGGGCCGAGTACAAGGCCGCAAGTTGGAGCGTGAAGACCTCGACGCCATCGAGCGCGTGATTGCGAACGCCAGGAGGGCGTTTCTGAGCGGGTCATATGTGCGCTTCACCGGCAGTCACTTGCTCCTGTTGTTGAAATTCAAGAGATGGAGAAACAGAGCGCAGTTCATGGAGACTTGAAAGTAGGTCGAAGAGAGCCGCAATTTGTTCCACATGTTGACGGACACATCTAAATGAGTGGGATGTTTCTTGCTGCTTTGCTTCAGGAGACAGCGTCGAGGAGGCAAGGAACAGCCGAAGGGAACAAGGCCGCCGGTGAGTTTCATGATTGCCACAGAATCCAAAGAACAGTTGGGTGACAATCAAAACCCGGGTAAGTGAAGGTTAGTAAGGGACGATCCCAACCATAAATAGCTGCGGATATCCGCCTTCTCAATTCTTGAAGCATGGTTCTGGGTCCACCATTTTTGTACTGGGTTTTGATTATGGCTCAGTTCGAGCCCGAGCGGAGTCTAGGGTTCCTTGAATTCCTTGAGCAGGTCTGCGCCTGACCTCAAGGCGAAGGCACGGAGAGCTTTCAGACTTGCAGAAGTCTCAACTGAAAAGTGGGATTCTAAATTCTACCCGGTGCCATACGAAGTACAAGGAGAACGCTGGGGGAATGGGGCGGAAGTTCCGAAGACATGAGAACTACAGGTTGGAGCGAAATCCTTTCTTTCTTGTTTTCTCTTTTATTTGTTTTTTTGTATTTAAGTATTTACTATTATTAATCGTTTCGTTTATTCATTTGTTCATATTTTTGTTTCGTATCTTTTATTCATTTATTAATTCATGTATTTACTTATTGATTGATTTGACTTGATTCGATTTGATTGTTTGGATTGGATTGGATTGGATTGGATTGGATTGATTGATCGATCGATCGATCGATTGATTGATTGATTGGTTGATTGGTTGATTGGTTGATTGGTTGATTGGTTGATTGGTTGATTGATTGATTGATTGATTGATTGATTGATTGATTGATTTGATTTGATTTGATTTGATTTGATTTGATTTGATTTGATTTGATTTGATTTGATTTGATTTGATTTGATTTGATTGATTGATTGATTGATTGATTGATTGATTGATTGATTGATTGATTGATTGATTGATTGATTGATTGATTGATTGATTGATTGATTGATTGATTGATTGATTGATTGATTGATTGATTGATTGATTGATTGATTGATTGATTGATTGATTGATTGATTGATTGATTGATTGATTGATTTGATTGATTGATTGATTTGATTGCTTGCTTGATTTATTTATTTATTTATTTATTTGTTTATTTTTTGAGTTAGTTGATTGATTGTTTAATTGATTGACTGACTGATTGCTTGCTTGCTTGCTTGCTTGCTTGCTTGCTTGATTGATTGATTGATTGATTGATTGATTGATTGATTGATTGATTGATTCATCTCATTTTCTTTTTCTTTCTTATTTATCGCTTTCTCGCATTCTCCCGTTCTGTTTTTCCCACTTGTTTCACTATTATCTTAGCCTTTCTGGTTTTCTCTTTCTAGTTTCCTCTTTCTCTTTTTATTTTTTTTTCTCTCTCTCTCTCTCTCTCTCGTGTCATGCTTTGATTTTTCCGTTTTGTCCTTTGTTTTTTTCCTTTTTTTTCTCTCGTTATATTTTCCTGTCTTTCTCTTTTCTCTTTTTGCTGGTTTTCTTTTTTCTTTTTCTCTTTTTGTCTTTTTCTCGTTTTTCTGTTTTTCCTTGCTCTCGTTTTGCTTTTATCTCTCTGTTTCTTTCTTCTTCTTCTCCTTCCTCTTCTTCATTTTTCTCTCTATCTCTCTCTGCCGGCTTTTCTTCCTCGTTCGCCTTCTTCTCCTTCTCATTCTCCTTCTCCTTCTCCTTCTCCTTCTGTCCATCTTCTTCCTCTCCTTGTTCCTTTCCTCTTTTTTCCTCCCTCTCCGTGTTTCTTCTTCTTTTCCTTCTCCTTTTCCTTCTTTTTCTTTGTTGTTTTTCTGTTTCTCTCTCTCTCTCTCGCACTCTCTCCCTCTCGTTCCGTTTTGGAGGGTCGACCGCACGAAAATCACGCGAGCCAAGAGAACAACGAAAAAAACAAACAAACAATGATTTGAAGGTCTATCCCACAAGAGTACACAGAGGATTACTCCAGCGAAGTGAACATTGTCTTCACAAAACACACGGCACCGTTGGACGCCCGATTGAGGTAGCCGCAGCGCCTCTTCCGTTGGCCAGGCCGGCCGCTGGCATTGGGGAAACTGCGCATTCAAAAACACATCGATTCGATTGGGAAAGGAGGGCCTTTTTTTCAATTTATTTTTTGTTTTATAGTTTTTTTGTTGGGGGGGGAAAAGAAGTTGGAGCGCTCCAATCAACTGCCCACATCGAAAGCCAATCAGCTGCGCATCGGAGACTGAGACGACGAACGGGACGGAACGCTGACACCGACTATCCTGATTGCCAGAAATGCCATGCCGACCATGCTGGGAGCCATCCCCACCGTCCCAGCCATCCTCACCCCAGTCATTCCCAGAGAGCCATATTTGTTTTTGTTGCTTCAGAACTATTTGTGTGTTTTGGCCTTTGCGGCCTCTCCGGCTGTTGGCACGAAAACCACGCCTCAACCCTCCAACACCAAACCAATTTTCTCAGTCCCCCAAACCAAGCCGAATCCCTCCAATTTCAAAGCAAGCTTCAGCCAAAGCCAACCCTACCAATACCCAAACCTTCCGTAAACCCCAAATCCTCTCAAACGCGAGGAATCCCGCCATGGTCAACTCTAGACCGACTGTCACTAAACCAAGGGCAACCTACTGGTCAAGCCAAGCCCGACTTAGCCAACTGCGAGCCAACCCTGCACCCTCTAGACCCGCCTTCCAGCACCCAGCCACTCCAAGCCAACAGATTAACAACTAGCTGGCATCTCAAGCCACCTCACTTTCCCTAAATCAACCCAAAGCCAACCCTGAACCAACTCAAAGCCAAGCCTAAGCCAACCCCAAACCAGCCCTAAGCCCACCAGACGTGTCATCAACCGCGTTATCCTACCCATCCTGCACCAAGCCCAGGCAAATTCAGAGGTGGTTTCCCGACCGTACCAACCCAGCCGCGCTTGTCACAAGAAAGCCTAGCCCAATTCGAGATGTCAAGCATCGGTCCAAACCGAGCGTCCAGTGTCCAGATCAGTCATTGCCACAGAAGCTCCAGTCCGACGCGTTCTTTCTTTCGGCCCCCCAAAAACTTGCTGCTCAGTGGGGACTGTGGGAATGAAATCAGGAATTCCCAAAGAAAGGAAACCACCAGTTGGAGGGTTTTTTTGGGGCTCATTCCAGAACTCTTATTTGCAAAAACCTCGCAGCGATCGCCTTGGAAAATTGGCAGATCCCAGATCGCCCAGCTCGCCCAGGTGCGGATCTTCCGGCCAGGTCCTCACACGATTCCCAGTTTCGCGTCCGCGAGTGACAATTCGACTGAGGCAGTTTGGGCTCACAGAGGCACGGGGCGCAGCTCGAAGCCCACTGCGTTCTTGGCCCTCAAATACCGATGATTGGGGACAGACAGATCTTTAGAACCAAGCTCAAATGTGTGTTCCTTGTGTTGCTTGTGTTGATTGTGTTCCTTCCGTTTTCCAGGCATGATTGACAAAGGAGTTGGCGCGAACAGACAGGTCGATTGTGTTTGGAAGTGGTTTTGGCTCTCAAAACAGATGGAACACGTGTGAAAAGCAAGGTGCGGCATGCCTTTCTGCCTTGAAACTTCTGGGGGCAAGGCAAGTGGAGGCCTTGCCGACAAATCCGAAGAAGGCGTGGCGGGCGAGTTGTCTGGTTATAGCCTTTGCTTCAAGTGATACTTGCGCATAGAGGGCAGGTTGGCTAAGCATTCGTTGGAGTGTTCCCGTTGTCATGCGTTTTTCTTTTGTGCTTCACCTTTTCTAATTCCTGCCAGTTCCTGCTTAGTTCCTCAATAAGTCAAACATGCCCTAAGTACAAACATATCTCGTATGTGGCATGTCCTGCTAGATTCTGTTTGTTCCTGCCAGTTTCTGTTCGTTCCTGCTAGTTTTTGCCATGAGTCGGTGCTCATGATCATCGATGGAACAGAAAGTCGCAACACAAGCGGCCTATCCAGGAGTGTTTTTCACGCTAGTCCCTCCTTTAAAAAAAATGTAGTTGCATGTTTCAAAGGTGAATCACCCAATGTACCCACGCACAAACCCCAGAAGCACATTCAGCTATGGATGATAGGATGACTGTGGAGTACTCAAGTCGTTTAGGCATCCATAAAGATCGGGTATTCACCCAGCTGACGGCTGAACCTTGCTAAAATTCGTGTGAATGCAACGCCTGGAAACAAGCACAAACAAGCCGTTTGGCTAGCAAGCCATGCGGCACATGTAAGTGTTGTCAAAGAGAGTGAATGGTGGAAGCAACAGTTCCAAAGGAAGACACAACAGAAACATTTGTTTTCTGTCACAAGATTCCAAGATATTGACAACTATAACTCACTGCATCACGACTCTTGGCCTGACAGGAATGGTTTCACGAATGGTCACACCCCGTAGATGATTTCCTGTAGCCACCGCTACTTCATTGTCCTGCCAAGACTTTGCGACTAAGATCAGGGCTTGCGACTAAGATGCGGGGTTTAGTCGGAGCTTTTCCAAGAAATGCTGTGGCTTTGCGGTGCGTTTGAAACAGAAAGATGCTGCACTGACAACTACATCTCTGATGAGAAATCTCAGAGCAAGTCCGGAGCAAACATGCGGCATCGGGAAAGAGACAGGGATGACCCAAGGATACCGATTGTCGGTCGTACACTGGCATCGGGATCAAAGACAATATATACATATACATATATCATCTATATCACACATATATATATATATGTGTACATATACATACATATACGCGTATGTACATACAAGACATATATGCATATATACATATACACGTATATACAGAAACATATATACATATATGCATACATGCATATATGCATATGTATATATATATACACATATTCATGAATACACACATGAGAGTTGTTCCCTCATGCTTTGGATGAATAGATAGTGCCATCCTGTTGGCCGGCTGTGTTCGAATAGTCTTGTCCCTTGTGAGGTTGTCGACACCACGGTTGTCAGAGGTGGATCGTGCCAGTCAGTATCAGGTTGAGCATCCCTGCTCGGTGTCTGAAGTGTTTGGAGCGCTCATTGTATGTTCTTCTTCGTCATCTCAAGGTGGTCGTACTCAACAAACTCAACTACGACGGGGTCAGGAATCCTTTGGGATTCCGATTCCTATTCAAACCTCCAACATGGTAGCAGAGCAAGTTTCCGGTGTTGAGGAAAGCACGTCGTCTGAGAAACAACAATAATGAGACATCCGCAAGCATTAGGCCCCAATTTGAAGCTGCTCTCCCTAAGGGAACAGTTCCCTCGCCAACTTCGCCGGTCCGTTGCTTGAGATTTGGGTGAGTTTCCTGCCAGTTATGACATGAAGAGCTGTAAAGCGCATGCTCGCAAGCTTGTATGTTTTCGATAAAGTCGATGTTGTCTCCAATAGGTTTCCATTGATTGGAGGTAGCACCTACTGTGTGATGATCAGATTGTTCCGACGGTCAGAAGTCGCCTGGGGAAGGTGCGCCGGCCACCGCCCTATGCCACGGCCATCCTTGCAGATGATGCCAGCGACCGCAGCCGTGTTGAGGCGAGGGGCAGCTGTTAGAAGCAGAAAGAGTTACCCTCTCCACGAACACGGAACCCACCCGGAAAATCCAGGAAGACGATGTTCCTTTAACACGGACCTTCTGGTGGGTTCCATGTTGGTTAGAGGGGTAGCTTGGGTTGCAAAGTTCAATTAAAACTTGAGAACCACAACTGAGCCGGAGCTTCAAACGCAGATACATCCGTGAGGTCCTGCTGAGGATTGGGATGCGAAGGCGCCGAGTTTTCGTCCACGGCCTCCCAGGTTCGGCCCAAGCATCCAGTGCCACTGCCGCCCAAGCTGAAGCCCATGGACCACTGGGTGCCGGCCTCACGTAGCCCAAAGCCGTGGGCGCGGCAAGCTGACTTCATCTAAGCCCATGTTTGCAAAAATCCACTGTCATGCCTTCCACAACTGAAAAAAAGAAAACGCCAATGCCAGCTACAAAAAAACGCAGGCGCATGGCAGCTGGGCCATATTTTCTCTGGACTGCCGCAGAAATTTGGGCCGCAGAAATTTGGTGCTTCCTGTCGGCCGACTGCAAGAGGGCTGCAGTTGCCTCCAAGGATCTCATCGTGGCATTTGACACCAGCAAGTTCCGAAGCGAGTATGAGGCATACATCAAGGCTTTGGGTTTCTCATGCCGTGCCAATCCAAAGCTATCTTACCTCTCTCACCATGACATTCAGGATTGAGCTGTTTGTGTGAGCCCCAACCCCCAGAACACTTTGAAAAGCCAAAGCATGTTTTAAGTGGCAAAGAACAGCATCAACAGCACACCGCCACTTGCAGTTGCTGCCCGAATTAGTACATTGCAAAGGTAGTGGCGTGTTACCCCCAAACCCCCCCTCCACAGGGTATGAATGAAGTTGCCCAAACAAGATAAGAATCTGTGATCCTCACTTGGCATGATCCTTGAGGTGCGCCGAATAGCCACTTTCAAGGCTCACAGCCGAAGCCAGTGTCCCCGTCTGTTCCCTGATTTGCCTTCCTCCTTTGCATCAAGATGGTTAACGCAGAGGCCTAAGACGGAAGACTAGATTGCAGACAGGGACTTGGTGGGTGTCAGATGGTATCAGTCTTGCTTCCAGCTCTGGAGTTCGTGTACTGCTCAAAAAAAACCGTGCCACATGCAACCGGAATAACAAAGCCGCCAGCCGCGGCGCCACTGCAAGCTTTATCCAGCCACGGTCTCGTGTGGTTTTAAAGTGTATCCCCGAGGCTTCCACTTGACCTAAAGTGGCCACCCATGAAGCTGTCACTTGCCAGCCCTAAGCAATGACCCACGGGTAGAGCCTTGGCTTAGGCTGTGTACTCCATTGAAATCCCTCAGTTGAAAGGCAACGCGCCAATCTGCCAGCCAAAGCGCCAATCGGCAAGCAGACCGAGGCTGTGGACAACAATGACAACAACGAGACCAACGAGGGGAACGAGCCTGAGGTGCCGGTCACCGAGGAGGTTGAAGGCCGGGCCAGACGGAGACGGCTCAGATGTCTCCGGTGCTGCGTTCAAATGCGGGCAGTCAAGGACACAGATGGACTGGATTCCAAGTAAAATGAGCAGAAGTCACGACGATGCAGAGGTTGTGTCTTAATAGCAGCTCCGCGCGTGAGAAAAGGCGGGTGAGTTGCCTTGCCAGGCGGCCACTTAAGGGAAACTGGCTCCTGACAAGTGGCAAAGCGAGAACGACTAGGGCCTGAAACTTGGCCTGGTGTACCCGGGTGGTTGAAGCTCATCCCCTGTCAAAGCCGGCAAAGCGTAGTCCACATACTTCGCTTGTACTGACAAGTTGCAATGTCGCGGAGCTACTGGAGTGTACATCACACATGAGGCGCGAAACGAGCTTCCAAGCTGGATCTTCCCGTACGTCACTTCGACCAGACTTGGTGACAAGTTGTACACGTCCAAGCTTACTATACTTGTACTCAGTCGTTGCGTTTATTCTAAAGCTTGAGCTGCCAAAGCGTATTGTGAGAACTAGACTTGTACTGAACAGTTGCGGTATTCAAGCCTGAGCCAGGTGCACTTCACCCATTGCACGGGCTGTGGGTCAAAACCAATGGTACCATTTTCGGGTAGGTGCACCACCCATTTTAGTCTATTTTAGTGGGATTGGGATGTTCACTAGGCGTACGATTTGGATTTTGACATATGGCCAAATGTTGTGATGTTTTAGCTGGAGCTGTCGATGCATTTCTCGCAGGCTACACATGTACTGAACAGTTGCGATGCTCGAGCTTGAGCTGCCACGGGAGTGAAACTACAACGCGCCTGAGCTTTAAGGGTTGTTATGCAAGCCCAGATTCGTTGCCAGGCACAATAATTCTGTTGTAAAACCATGTTCAACTATGCTCAGCCATGCTCAACATGTTCAACCATTCGCAGGTTTCAGAATTTGCGTTTCTTTGATCAGCCCTGTGCCGTTTGTCCCCTGGCAGAAGAGCTGCACACACAAATACACCACTGGCATCAGGATTTGAGGAGTCAGCGCTAAATAGGCTTCTAGCAAGAGTCATGAAGAAACAACAAAAGAGCAATCATGGTTTAAGCACCGAAAAGCGCAGCATTTCCCGCCAACCCTTGAGTCGCGGGCGCTGGTCTTAGGAGTCAAGGCACGGCTGCCGCCGGGGCACTCAGAGAAGCCCATGGCATGTGGAAGTCAGCCTTCCCGAGGAACGTCTGAGGAGTGATTTCCGATGAGTTGGGTGTGGCTCAAAATGAAAGAGCTGGGGCAAACCGCAGGTTGCAGGTAGTCCGTTCCATTTGCCATGTCATTTTGGTACCACTTGTTTGAGCAGCCAATTGACAAAGACGAAGCGAGATAGCTTGGTCTCTGGTGCCAAGGACTCAGCTTTCAAGGTTGCCAACTGACAAGCTGCTGAAGGTGCACCAGGCGGGGGATTCAAACCCAATCGGCATCGCAATGTGTGTTCCGTGCTGGCTTGTTTGGCAGGAGGCCATTTTAGAAGATGAGTTTTGAGAGCTTGCGTTCCCTTTTCGGCTCCTTCATGACAGAGTTCACTTCATTCAAGGAGGACGCACGCACAGAACCAACAGCACCACATATGCCTCTCATGGGCAACACACGCACACACAAACAGAGACAGAGACAGAGGCAGACACAGAGACACTGCAGCGACATCTGATGCGTAACTGTTTTTTTCCCGTTTTGCAAGATAGATCACTTTGAGTCCTGCGACTTTGGGAGGGTGGGGCTTTCGAAGATGGGGAGGTTAAAAATGATGACCCCTTTGCAGGATTGCGTTCAGTCAGCGTTATGCACGACAAACACGTTGGAACAAACACATAGGGGCATGGTATTTGTTTTACTTCCCGATGGTGGCAAATGAGAAGCGTTTCCAGGAAAGGAGGCTTGAACGGAACAGCTCGAGCCACTTGAGAGCTTTAACCCAGGAGCTGTTTTGCAATACCACTGAAGTGCAGGGGATTTTGCACATGGGAAGTTTGTTTGTTAAGATGTCCTACAACTAGCAAATAATCTCGGACACATTACAAATATATAATTCACTTGGTCAATGCTGAGCATGCTTTTGGGGCATGTGTTGTTTGCATACTTTCTTTTTCATTGTTTCCTTTTTTTTCTGGGGTTGGGGGGAACAATTAACTATTTCAGCGGGATGCATTCAGCACTGTTATTGCTCCTGGGCCAACATTGACGTGTTGAACGCTTTATCAGCAACCAGGATCATAATTGGGGCAAAGTGTCCTCGCTGCCGCGTGCTTGCCCGTCAGCCTTTGATAGCAGCGCATCCAACTGCACTGATTTGAATGCACTGTGTACTAATCACTAATCACTAATCACTAATCGCTAATCACTACTAGTCTAAGCTTTGGAGGTCATTGTGCCTCGACTTCGTAAAAAAAGGTGATGCGACGATGTGCTATGCATGTTTGGTTTGTTTTTACATTTGAATGCACAGCAGTCTCGTTTTTGCATGTGAGTGCTTAAACCAGTCTCGTTTTTGCTTTGTTTGCTTCGTATCGTTTGCTTCGTCACGGCCGGCGGCGTCCAGCTTGGGACCCCGCCCCCTTGGGCGCCCGGCGCCAGGCTCTGGTGGAGCTCCAGGAAGCGGGGCTCAGCGAGGTGCCGGACCTGAGTTCGCTCTCCAAGGTCGCTGGGCCCTGAGGGCGCGCGCCCGAAGCGGCGCGCGAAGCGGGCGCGAAGCGGGCGCGAAGCGGGCGCGAAGCGGGGCAAGGGCCAAAAAATGATCCGGGCAGCTGCCTGGGTCATATTTTTTGGAACCCAGTTGCGCAGGGGGGGTGCTTCAACTCTTTTCGACCTTGTATTTTGCAGGGGTTCCCTTTGAACTCAACCAACCACAAAAAGGGATGCCCTTTTTTCCCCCTGGCCACTAGGCATCTGGGGGAGAAAAGGGGAGCTGAGTTGACAGGCCGAAATGCTACACGATATCCCGTGGGTGGGCTGATCTTTTGTCAAGTCAAGGACGTCTGCTTTTGCAAGAATTGAGCGATTCCTAGTTTCTACCATGTTTGGTACTACCATCGACCTTCAAACAAGGTGCCAAGATTCGTGTTTGACGATCTCAGCAGGCAGCTGGCTTGTTGGTACCGAACGCTCTCACCTTGAATTCCCAGCATGTCACCATTTTGAGGCCATCCCCTGCATGAACCTTGGCCTAGGTCAAGAAGAAGACAGCCGCCAGTGACACTGCGAAGCTGCCTGATCAGGAGCGTGAGCTTGTCTATGCAGCTTGGGTGCTAACCAACTAGCTCCTTTCCGCGTCACACGTGTCGTGTCCTCGGCTCACCTGAGGAGCATACCTCCGAGTACATGGGCATGAGCCTTTGGGCGTGGACGCCAAAACGCTGGGACCCAAGCAAGTTTACAGCTTGTGTCAAGCAACATGGGTGTGCCCTTTTTTGATGGGCCCCCTTTTTGTTTTTTTGAAGGGAAGCCAAACGATTTGGGGGGGGTCCCTAAAAAAACACACACACCCATTTGCAGCTTGTTTCGTCTCCAAAAACTGCGAGCGCAAAAAGCGATCGCGGCCTACGAAGCTTGGCTGACACACTGGCCTGAGACTCTGAGAGGGAGGCTCCAAACATAGGTGTCCTTTGTAGGTGAGTTTGATTAAAAATAGATGGGTTCCACTGGTTTAGGTGGGGTTCCTTCCATTTACCAGGAAAAAAACAGAATCCATCGATTTTTCCAAAAGGCCGCCTATGGCTCCCAAGCCTAAAGCTTCCAGGTTGGTTCGAGAGCATCAAGTCTATGGACAAGCTCGCCGGAGCCAAGAGCGAGGCGCCGAGACGAGTCGTTGGCCTCCAAATGGCCACGGGTTGCGCAGAACCTATGGCGATCTCTCATTTTGGGGTGGATGAACGTATGTGCCACCTATTTTGACGTTCACCAACGGTACAGGGTTTTGACCCACAGCCAAATCAAGGGTTTCACAAAGAGTGCGTTTACTGCCACTCGGCATCCACTTTGCTCTTGGTGCAGCCGTTGTAGCGACGTGATGTCTGCATGGGCAAAATCATCATGCTTTCCCTGTGCATGTGCGACGAGCATTGCCTTTGTCTTCATGCGTAGTTTCGCGAAAGGAGTCCGGGAACAACGAGGGCGACCAAGTCCCGGCGATCGCTTCTGCCCCAGAGCAAAGGCTTGATCAGGAGCTGAGTACTGCTTGTAAACTGTCCGAGGAAGACACAGTGCAGGCGAACTTCGAACGCAGGGTCGCAAAGTTTGAGACACTGAACGATGCAAAAGTGGTTGATGTGTGAAGCTTAGCCTTGGTCGGGGGATCTATCAAAGAGATTCAGAGAGATCATGTGCTAGAGATTGCACTACATCGCATGGAGGGATGATGTCCAGCCAGCCTTCACTTGTTTCATGCACGTGTGTGTGTGTGTCAGATGAAAGCAGCTGTTGCCTGCTTGCCCAAGTCTGAAAAAATCAACATCGAGAAGCTGCGGGCGTGGTATGCAGTCATGAAGCAGGCCTGCCCGTCAAACAAAGCTTCCAGCCCGCTTTTGTGGGTCTGAGGGACATCGGGCTGCAGAACATTGACAAATTGTTGCCCAAGGAAAACCTGACAGAATCAGTCTTTCGCAGAGTCGCCAGTTTAGATCCGCGGTCGCAGATCCATGATCCGGGTATGGGTCAAAAATTGGTACCCAACATAGAACCCTGGGAAATGGAAACTTAGACTAAAACCTGCTGTCCAATTACTGGTGGTTTAGTTTTGACTCATACCCATCCGTTGCCGCTCTCCATGTCAGAATTTCAGTTCGGCTTTCCAGGCTGACGCAGAGCTACGATCCATGGCGACCATGGATGGAAAGACCAGTGGCGATGGCTGCGGCGTGCTCTTTGAGCAGATGCCCCCAGCAAGCGGCCCCCGCTTGCTGCCCAAGGCCTGGGAGGTCTGAGCTTCAAATCTCTACCTCCCAGTTGGCCAGGTGAAGGTTGGCGGCACGCAAAGGGATACTGGTCCGGAACCTGGTTCATCCCGGCTTTCCGGTTGCCTGAAATGTCCACAGTTTCACTGACCTTCGTCTCAAACTGGCAAGGAACTGGAATGAACTGGAGCCTTACACCTTTCCATCCTGCGTTCTCTCTCTCTCTCTCTACAGTATATGCAGATATGTGTTTGTACACTGTTACCCCGGCATGCTCTACCGTTCGGTTTTTGAAAGGATAGTTCTTGTGTACACATGTTTAAGATGCAGAACCATGAAAGTGCATGCGCAAAACCCCTGACCGATGCCTGGTCTTTGGGGGCATTCCATGTTAAGTTGGGCATTTTTGTGTTCCATGCTTGCCACATTGGGCATGTGCAACAACTAAACCACGTGTGGTCTCGATTTGACTCTTCCTAATATTCTGGGGAAAACTTTGGTTTCAGCCCCAAGCTTTCATTTGTTTGGTTTTCTCGTTTTGGTTTACTTGCTTTCCCTCAGTTCTGTTACATGTACCAACCCTCACAAAAGCCAAAAACCCGAGTTTTTTCGCTTTGTAGAAGACCCGAAAAAGCGTCGTCGCGTTTGTTTGTGTGAGGGGCCATGTCAACAAGCTAAAACCATCACAGAAAACAAAAGCAAGCACCCGAGATATCCAAACAAACCAAATGGCTTCTGAGGCTCTCCCCCTTTGAAATAGTTTTTGTTGGTTTTCGCGTGTGCTGTTTCTGTGTGTTTCCCGCAGTTATTTGCATTTGTGCATTATCCGTCCAGAAAACCAAGTAAGTTAGCGTTTTTAGGTTTTCCTTCTGAAGCGTACAACAAACCAACAAAACACATGTTTTTTTTGGTTTTGTTGTTTGTGTTGAGATTTGCTCCCTTGCCGAGCATTTGTACCAGCGCAGTCAGCGACCTCAGTCTAGGTTGGACTGAGAAGCGGAATCTCTTACTAAATGGGGCTTTGATAAAACAGGTACTCTTCTCTAAGTACAGATTTTAAAGCGCAATTCAACGGCTGGCCTTAAGTTCTTGCCTCAAGCCTCATAAGGCTCGTTGCAAAGCTCCTTCTTAGGCTCCTTATACGGCAAATGAAGCTCCTTGTAAGGCTCTTTATGCAGCTCCTTACAAGGCTCATGGTTGAAGCTCCTTGTAATACAAGGCTCAAGGGAATCAGAATTGCAATGCTGCTTGTGTGTTTCCTTGTCCAAAAGGACTTCGGTGAAACTGACTCAGAAGTTGTGTGGAGTCTACTAACGATGAAATCCAATGCCAAGTTCTACTTCAAAATGAATTGGAGGTGACTCAAACCTTGCGGATGGAACAGAGCATAGGCAGGAGTTATGCATGTGAGGTTCGGTCAAAATTACTGTTAGTCTATGGTCCATTTGGGAGGGACATGGGCGACTCACTAAATTTCCCTACAACAACCACGGGACTCACTAAATTTCCCGTGTCCTCTTAGGGGAACAGAGGTCAGAAAAAAACTCCTCATAAAGTTCCTCTCAAAGCTCCTCATAAAGCTACACAACGAAGCCTTTTGTTTCGAAGCCATCCGAAACAATTGGCACCAAGGCCGTGGCTTTTCTAGCGGGGCTGGCCTCAAGGCGAACCCGGCGCAATCGGCGGATGTCTCAGATTGCAGTCGGCTTTGCGGATTTTCCCAAAGCCCCGAAGCGGACCAAGAAACGGCAGCACATTTGGGGGACCGCTAAATTCACAGGGTTTTTTCCACAACCCCAAGTGAAAAACCAAGAGATATTGCTACTGATGGACTCCACTTGCCAGTGGGCAAGTGGTGTTTCTTCAAGTACTCATGGGGCTTTAATCCAAGCGGCAGGATGCTGTCCACAGTATGACCCAGGTCATTTCCGTGCACTTGGGCGGGGGTGGCTGCAAAGCGGCCAAATCGCTGGGACCCTCAGGCGCTCAGGCGCAGTTTCTAACATGCAGGTCAATCTCGAGAACTCTGCATGTCACCCGCTTTGCCCAGAGGCTTGTTCAGAATGAGGGTTTCGGGGAGGGTTGCTGCTTTAAGTTCAGACGCGGATTCGCAGATTTAGGAGAGTAGGCCATGTGTATGTATATATATATATATATATAGCAGGTTGGGGTAGGCGAGGGTAGGAAGAAGTGACAAGTGAGCAGTACCTGCGTTTCTCTAGCGCGCAGACAACTGAAGGATTGCCCAAACGACCCGTTGCGCGTTTCGCGTGAGGCGTGCCGGGCTTGTTGCGCACTGGGGGCTTGTTGAAGTGGTTGCGTGGAGAGGAACAACAAGTGTGGTGTTGTTTGCGTTTTGTTCTTGCATGTCTGTAAACTCTGTAGGATGATCTGCAGTCCGAGTCATCCGACACAAGCCACATCTCCTAGAGCACATTGACAGAGCCTGTGCAACAGAAATGCAGGGTGACAACAACTGGGTGTGGCTCAAAATTAAGCAGGAGGGGCAAACCGCAGGTTTTGGTCCATGTTTCTGACCAGGGTAACCCATTTTGGAATTCCGGGTTTTTGAGCCACAGCCAATTCAGCTTGACAGCTGATCGCCTTGAGGTGCTGGCAGCACTACTTCGCCGAACACCAGCTGGACTCCAACGGCAAGGCAGCCATCGACTGGCAGCTGTGGAGGGCAGGTAGATAATTTGCGAGCCTCCCGAGGTCGTTTTTTTTTTTTCCCCCGCTTTGGTGACTTGATCTGATTTGAACCTCCTCATGTCGAAATATGTTCCGCTTTAGGGACTTGATCTGATTTTTGAACCAGCGTTTGGGTACGGTTGAGCAGCGAGCAACATGGCCACCCCGCTAGGGCGAGTTCTATGGCAGCAGCAACACCCTTTTCGCTTCAAGTACCACCGGGAGGCATGGGTGTATTTGGCTCAGACTGCTGCTCCTGCCTTTTCTCTCGGAGGTACATCCCCCGGGCGGTCATTGCAGGATACGATTCTGAACAAGTTGACGCGGTTAGCCAGGCTGGAGATTGAAATCAACGCGCCACAAGCAAAGGACCGCCAGAGAATCGACAGCCTGTTTCCACTAATGACACCTGACCCCAACTTACGCCTGCCAGACTGGTATGTTCGCTCCTACCTCCATTCTCACCGGCAACAAGCCTGGCCTGGTGCCCAATTTCTCGAATGCTGCCTCGTTTTGGCTTTCGGATGCATGGCTTTTGGATTGAAATGGTCCAGAGGCACAAGCTGGAACGACGGCCAGGGTGATAGTGCATTCTTGGAAGAGGCTGGGAGCTTCGCAAATTTTGCAACAGAATGGCAATCTGCTCTGCCTGTCACCAGACATTGTTTGGTCCCCTTTTATTTCGGGGCGGGCAGTGCGATTTGTCTCCATTTGCCAAGGAGGTGTGAGGTTTGCGGATTCAAATTGCTGCTAGATGACATCCAAAAGTCAGCAGTTGTTCAGCATCACCCGGGCAGATCACCGAGTGCGTACGCCGCCAGATGGAACAAGCGCTTGGGCAAGCAAAGCAGCGGCAGGGTGGAGTGTTATGTTTAGAATGTCAGATTGGACTTGGACAAGTGGATGCATCCTCAAAGCCATGGTACAGATCTGACACATGTATATAGTGGTCGGAAAAGTACAAGTTGCAATTTGTGTGAGTTGACTTGTCATGATACAATTTCTGGTCAAAACCCGAGTTGGCTGGTGACTTTAGCCAGTGGCTTGCCTTCGGTAGCTCGCCGCTGGCTCGGCCACTTGAGGCTGATTGGGTGGAGGGCTTCGTGTTCAACCACGATGCTTCTGAGGACGTGATGCTTGACATTTGAAGGGGATCAAGCGAAAGAGTCTACCGGAGAACATTTTGAGTCAGTTAGAGATGTGGCAGTGTTGAAGGTCAAACACGTGCAAGGCGGCTGCAAAGGATCTTATAGAACTTATTTGTCTTGTGTGCGCTCTATCATGCGGACATGAGGCAGCTGTTTTCGCCCTTCCATCAATGTGCCAAGCCCTTTAATATGGAGGACAGCCAGCCAGCTTTCTGTTGCACAGATAGAAATTCTGATAGCACGTCCATGTCTGGCTGTGTCGCGCATAGGTACCTGCGCCATAAACCCTGGGAATGAACAGTACAGGGGGGGACTCCTAGAGAGCCCCCGCGAAAGCCAAAACGCATGCCGGGAAATCTTGCAAAAAGCTTATCGCGAAAGTGCCTAAAGACTGCCCCGCGAAAGCGCTCATTCCGAAGAGTGTGCTACAGTCGCCGGGAAAGCGAAGGCAAGCTCAAAGGTCACGACGCCCGAGAAAAGAGAAGCGTGTGATCGCAAAAGCATCGCGAAAGGGACCGCAAAAGCAAGCTCATGGAACAGCTTTTTGCATAAGAGCTCTGGTGCTGAGAGACCTTGTGAGTAAATGCAGTGGCCTCTTCTTGGTTGCCCCCCAGATAGCTTTAGCTATTGGGGTTTTTATTCCCCTGTTAGCTGAACTCTTACTTGTAAAGCGGGGCAGGCTGTCTTGCGAGTTCGGACCAGGTTCGTGCTGCACATTACCACGCGCATGTTGCTTAGTGCAACAGGCATGCTTCTGCCACTGCGTCACGGGGCGGATTCAGGTAGCGGAGCCTTGTTGAAAGCTTCTCCGCCAGATCAAATCCAGTCCGCTCTCCTTTACCTTTTACCTCCTCAATGGCTTAGTCCTCATCGCGGCAACGGTCAGCCATGCGGCTGACCTCACCAGCGGAGGAGAACATAGGAGAACCTCTCGGAGGTCCTCGCTGTGAAGTTGGGCGACTTGGGATTTTGCAGGAGCGTTCAGCGCACCTGAGAGCTCCATCTCTCTCGCTCTGGTGGAGCCTTCAGCGCCAAATGCTGGACAAGGCCATGCGCAAGGCCCCCCAACCGTAGCGCCTTCCGAGCTCTCCGATAGCATGGGCTGGATGAGAGGGCAGGCCTGACGTTGTGGTCGCCGTGGTCGAAGACGTGAGCTGAAGAAGGCTGAGAATACTGAAGGACAGTCCTGGGCAGAAGTGGAACCTCTGCCCTTCCAGTCTTGCGCTTTAGAACGCCATCGTCTTCAAGCGCGCGCGCGCCGACGGAGGCTTTGCCAGTGCCGGTGATAGCCTCAAGTCACATGGACGCCAAGCTAAGAGCCTTGAGCCATCGCGCGGGGAGGGCGCATGCGTGTGGGGTCAACCCAGAGATGTTGGCACGCGCGAGATGCTGGGCAATTGGGCGCAAGGCGGCCCCCTGTCAGAGGTAGCCTCTCCAGGTGCGTCCGTTGCTACGCCAAGGGCGACCGGTCGCCCTTGGCTCGAAGAAAACGCCTTCGCTTTTAAGCTCCGCTGGGCGCATTCTTGATGCATGGCGTCAGTGTCCCGGTGGCGCATGACGCTGTGCAGTCTGGAGTCAGTGGATGGCTCCTTTGCGTTTTTGCCCGCAGGTGTGCCTGTCGTGTTTTTTCAACTTTAATGCAGACAGTGGTTCGGCGTATTATGGTTGGCCATGTTCAGATCACTGCTTGGCCAGTGAACTTTGGCCGTGCAGCGCTTGCGACGTGAAACCGTTTATTGCGTTGACTGGTCTTCATCAAATGGGTGTTCGGACGGTGTTCGGGTTAAAAGCCCGTACCCCCAGTGAACATCCCAATTCCCGCTGAAATAGACTAAAACGGGAGGTGAACTCACCTGCCCCAAAATGAGATCCCATTGGCTTTGACCCACAGCCAAATCGGTGTTCGTTTTGGAAGCACCAAAGGGCCAGCAGATTGATTCGCAGGACCTCTGCACCAATGCCATGACGGGAAAGCTCTTCAGCTTGCCGAGGGACCATCCTCACAGATGGGTTTGTCTCAACATAGGGGGAATTTCAAAATTAGTGGTCTCAGCTTGGGTTCCCTTTGAACCCCAAAACGGGTGCCCTCAAAAGAAGACACACCCAGATTTGTTTTCAACAATCGAGTGGATCGATTGACATACTATATTGTGCTGTCATAGTTGCTTGTTTGCTTTGATTGTGTTGCTGAAGTGCTTTTCAGTCCAAGATTGCCAAGATCTCAGATCTTCTTTTGGACGACACATGTGAACCTAATTCATACGTGGTGTGTGTGTCTGCATGTGATGCCTCTGTGATGCAGCCTGGCAACGTTCGATCCAAGGCTGATGTCCTCCCTCTCTGTCGACTATGGCAAGAAGAACAAGCGTCCAGTCTGCAGGGCCCCGTAAGAGATACATTTTGCAACCATTTGAGACATGGTGCCTTTTCCGCCAAGAGAAAGAACAACACTTTTACAAGGCAATGTTCAGGTGTATAACGTAAGGATCCCTGAAGAAGAACAAGCGCAGGTTTGCGTTCACGCAGCATTGTGCACAACATTCCCATCATAAGGCTGCCAAATGTGCTTTGCGCATAGGGTTATTCATGCCAATAACTGCCATAGGCTGTCCTTCAGCTGCGTCCCGGACTGCATGCAAGAAGGTGCGGCTTGATATGCCATGGTTCAGTTGCATGTTTGTGACATCGAAGACCAGATTTCTTTGCGCCATCCGCGGCGGAGTGCCAGGCAGTGACTTCCAGAAGGGCACAGCGGGACTGATGGCTGACTCCTTCATCGAGTATATGGACCTAGTGGCATTTTATGACAGGACCCATGTCCGATTTCACCGATCTGAAAGGCAGAAGAAGCAACAAGCCACACACACCTGGACACCCAGGTTCCACTTTTTGAATGACTTAAACCCAGGGGTGGGTCATGTACCCCCAAAGGGAATCTTTGGGTTTAAGTCTATTTGCAGGTGGTCAAACAATAGAACCCTGATGGACACAATCCACTGCAAGCAATTGTTCGCGCTTGCGGACTTTGATTGTAGGACCTCGTTGAAGAAGATGGCCACGTCGAAGGTGAATGGCCTGGGAATTTCATCACCAGGCGCGCATCATTCCCTGTGACTTGCCGGTCTCTTGCCTAAAGTAAAGCCCAGGAGTAGATGTCAAATATGTTAACCATGGGTGTGTCTTTTTTGGAGGGCCTGTATGTTTGTGGCTTTAGGGGCAAAACCAAAGGGACACGAAAAACCAACAGAACACATTATTTTAATACTCTTTGGCCAGTGTAAAATACGTACATATCGTGAGAAAATGCTGCAAAATACAGCATGTTGCTAGCCAAGGCAAAAAATAAAATAACAATAAAAATCCCAAAATAAAACAAGCAGCATCCCAAGTTAAATTTCGACCCATACTCTTTTTTTAGGGGCGCGGGGGTCCCCCCCCCCAAAAAAAAGACACACGCACAAAGAGGACACCCAAAAATTTGACACGTGTTGCTCTGAGCGCGTTCTCGCGCGCCAGACGAGACCAGCGAGAATTCGCTCCTGGCGCGGCTGGTGGGCGGTGTGTTGGGCCCTATGCGTTTCAGCCGCGCGGTCACCGCCTATGAAGGAGCTGACTGGAGCGAGCTTCTGGGCTTGTGGGCAGGTGGTATGGGTGTCAAGTCTGTGGATGGGCGAAATCCATTTCGCAGCACCTGAGAAACGCAGGTTGGGTGATTCCCCTGTAAATATCAAGCCACATTGGTTTTTTCTGGTTTCAAAGTGGTGCAGGATATCGTCCATCCACAGTTTGACTGGCACCAGAAATGCCTCAATCAATTTCCTGCGATTCGCAAGTTGGGGGTCATTTCTTTGATGACCCACATCAAGCAGAAACCAGGGTGGGTGCTCTCCAGTTTTCTGAGTCACGACTCGGTGAAGCAAAACATGCGCAGGATCGCGCACCTCAGCCTTGGGATCTTACCTCACCAACCTGACCTGCTATCCCCGCATCCACTTCGTCGTGCCTGCCCTTGGCGGCGTGGTGGCGCAGGTGACTGGCCGTCGCCGTTTTGGGCGTCATTTTAGGCAGGCGATTCCAAGAAGGCTCTTAGTTGAAAGTATATTTTGTTTGCTAAGGTTCACGAGGGTGAAGTGAATTTGGGAGACGCTGGATCTTAATCTGCGTTGAATGGAAGCTCAGTTTTGTGAAGGAGAAGTATTGCTGGACCATGTCCAGCAAAACCTACTGGTATTTGCGGGGATTAGTCTTGCTGAGCCTTCCTTTCACGAACATTTGATCAAAACACCAGTCAAATTCATGTAGTACCGACGTTCCCAAGATTGAGATTCTAATTTTCAGTTGAAAGATCCTTTTGCAGGGTAACGTTACTACTGTTGTTTCGTACTCAAAACATGTACTTCAAAGGGTTTGCCGTGTTTGCGAGCGGTCTTGCTGAGTTCCTCAAATGTGTCGTTCGCCTGAAGTCGTTTTGGGATGTTTTGGGGATGTAGCCTTGGACTTGAAGGGTTTCTCAGATGATCCCAGACTGTCTGCACCTCACAAACCGTCTGGGAGCCTTGCCTTTAGATGGAAACGAGCGTGTCCGGCCGAAAAAAGAAAGAGACGCCGGCGCTTGCAGGGCATGGAGGACTTCAGCATCGGCAAGCCGGGGGAGAACGCTGGCGCAGAAGCTGCCACCGCCGCACTCCGCCGGGCGCGGGCGAGACGTTCGACCGGACGGAAGTGTTGCGCGCTCGCAAGGTGGCTGTGGTTGTCAAAGCCGTTTTGGGATCCCATTTTGGTTGGTAGGTGAATTCACCACCCATTTTGGAACCTACTTTAGTGGGGATTGGGATGTTCACTGGGGGTAACCGGGATTTTGACCCATGGCCATGTCAGTGTTGAAGTCCCAGCCGCTAGCTGCACCCTGAGGTACTTCTAAAAGGTTTTGGTTACTGGACGAAGCTGTTCACGGTTGACTTGGGAACATGGTACTGGATGTACTGGGTAAGACACGCCAGAGCTCAGCAATCTTCAAGTTTGGCCCTTGACTGACACTCTGGGGATTGACAGAAGCTGTAGTTTCATATTGGGGTGCTTTCCCCACGGGCGACAAAAGCTAGGGTGATCAAGCCAGCAATGATCAATCAAGCCAGCAATGATCAATCAAGCCAGCAATGATCATCGCGTAGTCGCTTGGCACCGGTCGCACGTTTCGAACTTTTGGCACTTTTGGCATCTTGGGAATCTTGGCCCTGCATTTCGCGTCCACCCACCATTTAGGGGCTATTCCCAATTGATAGACACATTGGACATAGCACCTCTTTGTCGCACTCCCTCCAGGGCTCCAAAGAGCGTGACAGATTTGGTCCATTTGGACCAGAATTGCCGGCTCTCACACGCTTACATGTCAAATCGGTTTGCAAGTAGGTGGCTATGGATAACGTGATATTGTCATGCGCCGCAAGTCAGGTTGACTATGCACCATGTTCAAGAAGTACATGAGATTGCTTCATGGCACTCACCGGCTTGTGGCAAGTGTTTCATTTCCGTACATCTCTCTCAACCAGTATCCGGATGCCAGGGGGCTCTCAGCCAATCAACCCGTCAGCGCAACGAGACGAAGCTTATTGTCGCTTGGCCGGCAGAGATTTTTCAGAAGGGGACGCCCGATTTTTGCGATGTTTTTGGGGGATATGGCTATAAATGTTGAATGGGGAACCCTCTGAAGAGTGGTTAGTGGACATACATCCGCACCTAAATGATGTCCACCAACGGGTGCCTAATTAGAATTCATAGCCACATGTTGTCCCTTGATTTGTACTGTTTGATTCTGAGATGCCTGACAAAGGCAATTCCCGTCAAACCGCGCGTCGCACGTTGCCGGTCCAAGGCCTATTCCATGTTCTGCCGTGGCCTCGAGCAGTCAGGTGCTGTGGCGAAGGCGAGAGATGCGAGTCTCGCAGCTATCGGTGCAGGGACATGGTTGATCAACATTCCCTTCGCCCCCCAAATGACCATGGGTCACTTTGTCCCTGACATATTCATCTTTTGGGTGGGTTTTCCAACCGATGGTCATCCTATGTTTACAGGACCATTTGGTGCAGTTGATCTTTGGCGCATGCAACACGAGAGGTGGCGGACATCAAGACGGACCGGGCCTTCCAGGCTGGAAGCGAGAATTGCCCTCTATAAACGTCTTCCGCGGTTCTTTCTGAATGTGTCTCTTTGGTTGTGGAGCCCCAAAATGGCTTCGGTTTGCCTCTTGGTTTCTCTTGAACACCACTACATGAAGGCTGGTTTTCCTTTTGCCTTCCCTTGAAAAGCTTTGCAAACCACGAAAAAAGCCGGGCACCCTCCAAAAATGGCAGTTCCCCAGAAGAAAAAGAACAAAAAAAAAACAAAAAACAGAATCCGTCTCGTCCGCACGCCGGGCGCGCGCATTTGCCAGTTTGTGGACTGGTGCCCCACGGGCTTCTCCATCTTCAGCTACCACGACCCCAAGGCCCAGGCTCCGGAGGCGCGGGCTGACGCCCTCGACAGCAACTGATGGCGGTGGTGGTCAAAACGAGCCACCAGGAATTGGAACGCAGGGTTTCGTCTTTGGTTCCAGAAAACCAGGGTATTCTTGGTACGCATTGACGAACCACGAACTGAGTACTTGTCGTGAAATTCGTCTCAGGGCAGCAAAACCGTGTTGGGATCCCGTTTGGGGGTTTTAGGTGAATTTATCACCCATTTTGGGACCTATTTTAGTGGGGATTGGGATGTTCACTGCAAAATCGGGGTTTTGACCCATGGCCATGTGAGTCATCATCAAAACCCGGGTAGATGAAGGTTAGTAAGGGACGATCCCAACCCTAAATAGCTGCGGATATCCGCCTTCTTAATTGTTTACATGGTTCTGGGTAGACTATTTTAATACCCATGTGTAGCTCAAGCGTATGAATTGGCCCAAAATGAACCCTGGTAAGTGGAGAAGTAGACTAACACCTGTGCTCCCCCGGCACTTAAATTTTGAGCCGCGCCCCAAATAGAGTGCTTAACTATAGTGACTGGCGACCTTCAGGCATTCAATGATGGCTTTGTGAGTGATCAGTCAGTTCCGGCATAATTAGAATCACCTCTCCAGCTGATGTATGCCAATTTGTCAGCTGACACCAACCCGACAATGTAATCGCTTTCCCCTGTTATTACATTCCCCCATGAATAGATATTATGTTTTGCGAACGCATCTTTATTCAGGGGGTTCCATCGGGTTTCCACTACTGTCCTCGTCCAAATGGGTTCCCCCATTTGCCGGCACAAAGTCCGTCAACATCGTAATCTGACGCGTGAGGAAATTATCACTGCTCAAGGCACTTTTTTGATCTTGTCAATTCAAACTTAAAAGGCAAAATTATAATTACAGCTTACAATTTGAGTTTACTGTTAAAGGAGTGGACGAGCTGAACGTACCCCCTACTGAGGGCTGTCAGGAGTGCAGTATTGGTTTATTATTGGATGCGTTAAGAGTAAAAGGGCAGAGCTCTTTTTGGATTTGGGCCTGAAAATCATATAGCCGGAGTGACTTAATAGCTGGAAGGGATTAGTTTGATGGCACAGCCAATAGCTGCCTGCCTGTCAATTTGTTGATTGAATATTATTTTATATTATGTTTGTTTGGCAGCGGATCTCAGTCCATGATCAAAAGAGCTAAATCAGGCTATATCCCAGACATCCTAGACCATTCTGGTCATGCCTGTGAGGCCTTATGGGTCTGGTTTAATTGGTAGGGTTCTTAACTGAGTTTGCTTTCAAGTGGTTTTTTGGCAAACGTTCACGTATCAATTTGAGTTTATATTGCATCCATTGCTGTTGGCTTTTGCACCAGAACCACACTCCTTTGCTTCAGCGAAATGAATCTTGCCCGGCGAACTGACTTTGGCTGGCTCACTTTGACCGTTCAGCATGGGCCTGCAGCAAAGCTTTGAAGCATTTTTGGTTATCACTGTTGCAGGATGACTTGTTCAAGGTAAGTTGGCCAGTGAGGGCAGTGCGAGCCAGAAAGCCTATCGCAGGCCCACACTGATTTGCTTTGCACCCTTCCGAGGACCAGCAATCACAAAGCCTGTATCCGTCGAAAAGGATCCTGCTAGCCAACTCAATCTCGCATTGGCTGGCAACGGCATGTGGTCTGGGCAACTACTTGCAGCTGCGGGAAGGAGAAGTGGCATGAACCTGCAGTTCCAACTGAAAGGAAAACACACATGGAAAGAACCTGGGGATTCCCTGAAAGGAAAAAACTTCTCACCCGGTGGATGGTGGTTTTCTCGGTCCTTCCATAACTCTCATTCCCTTAGCTTCTCTCTCTCGCAGCGATCGATGGAGGTGGCGGTCCTGGAGAACTCCACCGCGGCCGCGAAAGTCTTCCAGAGCTTTCAGTCGGCCATGGCCAGCGCCCGAGCGCCTTGCGGTCTGCCGCACCTCACGTTTGGACGTTTGGTGGAGCGGGGCTATTGAGTCTTTACACGGACCCCCCACCCCCGGCAAAAAACGTGGAACCAGTCAGGTTTCGGAAGCAAACCACAGTGCTAAACACAGTTTCTTCCTATCCATGCACAGAAACACAAGATGAAACTCAATAGCCCTGCGTCTCAAGACGGGTAGAGAGAGGTACTGTCCCTCCCAGACCGCCAGGATTTTCACTCAAGAGGGTCCAGCTGGCACGTCGATGAACATGAGATCAGCTGCCCAAGAGCAAATGGAGCACAGCCTTCAAAGTTGCTTGCTTTGGTTGACCTGATCTACCATGTGCTCAATCTACTTCGCAAGCTTTAAAAGTTGTTTGGCCCGACTCTTGTAGTCTATGTCACTTCTTGTTGGCATGAGCAAAGTGACCCTGAGAGTAGATCCTGAAAACAAAATCAATATGTCTCAACAAGACTCCATGTCCCACCTCTTAAATGAAAGTTGTGCCCCAGGCAGGGTTCCATTTTGTGACTACCCTAAAAATAGGCTTAAACCCAGGGGAAGTCCAAAAATGGAACATCGGCTCCAGGTGCCACTGGTTCCGCAAGCACCAAGGACAATGTGCGTTCCGAGCTTGAATCCCAAGTCGAAGGCTGGCCGAGACATGAATCCACGTCATAGCGCAATGGGGGCCTCGTCTTTTGACGGGGCCCCTCTTGTAGGTTTAAAGGAAGCCAAGAAGAAGACAGTTCGAAGCCATTTTGAGGGGATCCCTTAGGACACACCCATGGCGCGGAATGTATGGCAACCATTTTCAAGTGTCTTAAACCGTTTCTTTTTTTTGGTGTTAAGGCACTTGTATGTCATGTGAGACCAGAAGCAAGCAATGTTCATGTGCTGAGAAAGCAGAAGCAGCAGAAAGTCTGCAGCAGTCACAGTTGATGCTGAATAAGCGCTCGGAAGACTCGGAATGCATTTTTCGGTAGACACTACTGCCGTATGCAACACGATGCAATGATATGGTTCCACGAAATGGCGGACAGCGATTTGGTTGGTATTTAAAGGGGAAACCAAAAGGACACCCCCTTTTTTCTTTTTCTTTTTTTTGGGGGGGGGCGGTGCCTTCATTTTGAGAGAACCCGTATGACAAGTCATTGGGCTAGACGGCACACGTGCATCAGGCCAGGATTTTCGCTGAATAGAATAGAAAGTGCAAACATGAGCCTCCGAGAACTGCCGTTTGCGGATGGGGTGATCAGCAATCACAAAGAGCAGCAGCAAAGACGTACTTTCAACTCATTGAAGAGTCGGCGACGGTACGGAATTCAACGAAAACATACAGTATGTCTATTTCTCAATAGGGACAGCCAAATTATATTTGCAGATGGTATCCCAATGAGAAGCGTAGATGACGTCTTTTTGATTGGGCACACATTCGAAACTGGCCACAGAAAATCGACGACAATGCCGATGTTCAGGAAGCTGGACCTTTCTTGAAACAAGTAGTTGTGCAAAAGAAGTGGAAGATTAAGGTACATGATGCACTCAAATCTCCTCCGTGTAGAAGCCCCGGAAGCAACGGAAGCGGCAGCCAAGTTGGACACAAAGCTAGTGGGAACTGACGCAACTATTCCAGATTGCCAGAGGAAGATTCGCCCGTTGAGTGAACTATATCAGAAAGGCTCAAGCTCCTTGGCATAAGAAGACTACTACGCTCCCCGCAACATCATTCCCTACGGGCTTCCTGCCAAAAGTGGCAAGAGAAAGACCATGGAAGCTGCCAGCTTGTTGGCGTCGCTCGAGTGATCAGCCAACGTGCGACATGGAAATATACCCGAACATGTCAGGCCCTTTTGATGAAACCTTGGTGGACATGCTTTGGTAGCACCAACAAGTCTCCCCAAGCAGACCTATAGAATCCAAAACAATGGGATGTGCTACCTGAAACATGCGCAGGGGCGCGCACGCGGGCGTCGGGCGGTCGGGCGTGGTGCGTGCGTGGGTGGGTGGGTGGTCTGGGGTGGGTGAGTGGGTAGGTGGGTGGGTGTGCGCGTGCACATGCGGGTGTCATGTTTGGCAACTTTGTTTGCTCAGTGTCAAGGCGGCCAATTGTCGGAGATGCAGGAGAACCTCGCAGTCCTGTGCAACTTGGCATGGGCTGAATCAATGTGAAATGGTCGGTTGTGAAACAGAGGGAGCTGTGTGAAAGCAACTTTGCGTTTGAAGCCCCGACCCAATCTTTCACGTGAGCCAACTCCCTTATTGCTCAGCAACAATGTTTTAATTAGCGGGCTGATTTTGATTTCGTCAGTTGCCTAACTGACGTGCTCATATTGAGTTCACACTGTCGGTCCCTCTACCTTCATTCTGCTCCATCTGCACGATCAGCGTCATGGAGCTCCGATCGTTGCTGTTTCTTCTGGGCCCATGGCGGCTTCTTGTGTCCCAATCTGCATTCCATCCTGGCATGATCATCTTCTGCTCGTACACGGAAGTAGGCTTGACATAGATTGCCCTCAACCGTTTGTCTATTTATTTTTTCCATTGGAGACTTGCTGCAGGCCTTCCGTTCTAGGCTTTGCGGCCAAACACGAACGCGGCACAAAGCATGCAAATTGTGTGTCACCGCATGCTGGGCTGCAAGGCCGAGACTATGAGGAAGTCTCAGCTGAGACTTGCGGTGATGAAGAGGAGGAGGAGGACGGCGAGGCCTCAGCTCGATGCTCGTATCGGCTTCGTTCGGACCTGTGTATCCGGCCGTTTTTCCAAACTTCGGCGCACAGTTGGGAGTGCTTGGACTTGCGGGCTCCCCTTTTCCTTGTGATATGGCAGAGTGTGTTAAGTATTATCCACGATGTGCGATGGATGAAGATCGCATTGTCTTGCAATCTGACGTTTGTAACTATTCTTCGAGTTGAGTGTTGTTAAGGCACGGTGAGATGCAACAACGGCTGCGTGCAACAGGTCCCAACCAAATGGGCGGATTCTGCAAAACTTTGGGCAAACTTGGATGTGGATTTTGCAGTGCCCTGTCAGGACTACTGAGCTCCGGTTTAAAAGGAGCCTCGCATTAGCACGGCCGTGCTTTTGCGTGGGATCCGCGCCCGGCTTCCCAGAAGTTTGGAGCTCTGAGGGTAAACTTGGACCACGTTAGACCTTTGAAGCCTTGTCCGCTGGAGTGTGCCATGTGTAAAATCGCTTGCACACTGTTCTGACTTGCTCCCACGGTTTTCCCGAATGGGAAGAACCTGGGTGCCGGGCCTTTGCAGCGTTTGCTTTGCACCTCCTGACTGCCGATTGGCAAACGGTGCAGCACATCGTTGAATTCTGATACTTCGATCACAAGCAGGAAGCAAGCACCCACCGGGGGTTGAGCAAAGCATCTCTGCCGAACTTTGAGCATGTCGCAGTGCTCACATGATACATCATCCAGCGTGAAAAAAAAGGTGCGGGAGCAGATGTCACGGCAAGTCCGAGGTTGCCTTGCAAGCTATCATTTGGCTGGTTTGCGTTGGTCGACAAGCCTAGGCTCAGTAAAAAACGCTGTATTTATTCAATGACTAGCAAGAGGTTTGGTGTGCGTGTTTGGCTGACTGGAGAGAAGTTTCAGATGTGCAGACCACAGCTGCCTGAATGTTCAGTAACTAGGACTGTCTGTTGAACATGACTCGAGAGATGGGGAGGAGCAGGTAAGACATGGGATGGGCGTCAAGACTTGTGTTTTTCGGATGCAGGCTGGCAAGCACGAGCAGCAGTCAAAAGTCCGGAGCATGCTGGACGAGCAGCTGAAGGCGTTCGAGGGCAAGATGTCGCAGTCCGAACTTGAGTCAAGAAGCAAGAATCCACCGGTTCTTTTTCAGGGCTCCTTAAAAGATACATGTTGCAACCATTTAAAACATGGCTTGTTCCACCAAAATAAAGGGACTGTTTTTGTGCAATAGTTCCTTCTCATGAATCCTCAAACACAAAATGTGTGAAGCTGCAGCGAGACACGGCTGAATGGGTGTGCGGCTGATGTGGCTTCCCAAATTTGAGTGAATACCAGAAGTCCAACTCCTTGTAGGAACCCTGCTTGTCCATGTGGAAGTGTAGGTGCGATATGATTGCATCCTGCATTATTCAAGCATTGGCGGAGCAACACGGACTTGAGCTTTGTGCATGTGCGTGTGTTCGTGTGTTGAAGCATGCGCTGCAGGAGTTTCACAAGATGCAGAATAAGGAAGAGCGCGCGAGGCAACAAGAGCGTCAGGACCCCGTTTCAGCCAATGGGTACTGTACCGCCTCACTGTGCCTGCACTTGCAAACTCTGCGAAAAAGAGTGTGTTCCGCCGTCCAGAGTGGTCTGCTTCAAGCCAAGTTCACCTCACATCAGCGCTTTCCTTTCGGATCCGCATTCCGTTCACGCCAACATTTGCAAGCAGGCACCTCTGACGCCGCTCGCAAAGGCGGCGCGTCTGCCATGACCGTTTCGTGACTCCGGACCTTCGGAGCTCGCGCGAAGTGGGACGCACTCGGCGCGTGCGTCCTGAAACAGGTCTTGGGGTGCTTG
>CAUJNA010003701.1:172500-212500 GCA_963377175.1 Effrenium voratum | reverse complement strand
TGACAAAGCAGCCAAAGAGGCTGGCCAAGTAGATGGAAAAAGCTGGGCTCAGTTGAGCCCAAGGAGTGAAGACGAGTCGGAGCGCAAACCACAAGCAACTGGCCAAGGATGCGGCGCGGCGCAAAGCTGAGCGGGATGCCAAGGCAAGATCAGACAAGTTCCGACCTTTGTTTTGCCTTTCCAGTTGCTTTGCAGTGTTTTTGCGATTTTTTTTGTGATTGATCCGCAATGGTTTCATGTAGGGAGAATCCTAGCCACATGCAAAGCCTTCGTCGTGCTTCATGGGATGGCGTTTGGCTAGCTGCGTGAGAAGGTGAAGAGCATGATTGACTCCTTGGACAAGCAGATGAAGCAGCGAGACGAGGATTCGAAGAAGGAAAAGGAGGAGGGTGAGAAGCAGGTACACTCCCCAGCTGCACTCACTCAAATCTAGGGACGCCAAGCCAAGAACATAGCAGTTTAGATGTTCAAGACTTGGGGCAAAGTCTGGACAGCTTGATAAGTCATTGCGCTCGGCCAAGGCCAAGATCTTCAAGCAGGAGTACGAGCAAGGCAGATCTGTGCACCCTTCACGGGTCCGAACTTCTCTGATGAACCCTCGAAAATGGCTATGGGTCAAAAATGCGTACCCAAAATGGCTTGCCCTGGAACCAAAGACTAAAACCTGCGGTCCATATCCTGGTGGTGACTAATTTTGACCCATACCCAAATCCTTATCTCCTGGGCTTGCGAGGCTTGGCAGCTGATAAGGCCAAAGAGGAAAAGGCGAGACAAGTTCGGATCTCAGATCCGGGGATCGAGTTTCGCGTCAAAAAACATGTGGCCATAGGTTGGTTGGTTTGCTTAAATGGTTTGCTGCCATAGGTTGGTTTGCCATAGGTGTCTTTTGTGTTGATTGGTTTGCTTAATAAATAGAGGGCCCTGGGTCAGATGGGGTGTGTTCCATTTACTAGGGCCATCCTTTTTTCTAAAAGGCCACCTATGCATGTTGCCGTATGCGATGGACGGCTTTGCCTTGGGGTGTGAGATGAACAGAGAAGCGAGCACGGCAAACTGGAACGACGATGCACGAAAGATGGTTCAACTCTTGCTGGCAAGGCTATTTGTCCCTGGTCATTTGCACGACGCCAATGAGCCTGTTGCTGTAGCGACCAAACTTGGCGGCTGTGTAAGAAGCGTTGCAGATCCAGTGTTTGGCTTTGGGTTTGGCTGAAGTCTAGACATGGCCAAAGAGCAGTGCTGTACTGCCCTTGCCTCAAGGCCCGAGCTGACATGGACCGCCAGCTGGTCGAGAAGATGAGGAAGCGCTGAACCAAACATGCACGGGTTGCTTAAGAAACGTAGTGGGGCTACTCCTCAAGATGGAGCATAATACGTTCGTTGGCAAGGGCCTATTTGTCACCTGCGTGTTAGCACTGCAATATTTTCTCCCACGGGCAAAACACGATAGTCGGCTGAGCTTGCTGTCAAAATTCAGGTTCCGTCCACTCGTACAAGGTGCATACCAGGTGTGTTCTAGGTTGCTTAGAATTTGTTCTGCGTCTAGATGGCTTGGCTGCCTGGGAGTGGAGCCATTGGTATTCCGCACACGCGTGCAAAGAAAACCGGCGAGCGCCTTCTGGCAACCACTTGCGGAAAGCATCCAGGGCGGCTTGAGGCTGACCAATGAATTCAATCGCTTGATATTTGAGCACTGGTTAGCAGGGGGCAATGGGCAATCATGGGGCAGCAGTTGTCCAGCACAGGAGAAATGCCGGCCGATGACTCAGCTATCGGCCAGGCAACATGTTGATGGAAGCAGCCATGTGAATGGCGTGCTTTTGGTTTTGCCAACCAGCCGAGTTCAGGAAACCAACTAGGGACCCAGGGAAAGCCAGGGATACGGGAGGATTCCCCCTAAATGCACCTTGAAGTTTGGGAAATGGTGCCAAGGGAATCCCCCCATCTCCCCGCTCCCTCCGTATCCCCGCGGAAGTTTGTTTGTCCAAGTGCTCGTAGATTGCTTCTGCATCCACTTGGCCCAGGCATCCATCCTCGGGACTTTGGGGCTGATCTCACTCAGCAGCAGGCGAGGTGAGGCCTCCAAGTTTCTGGGCTCTGCAACTTTTTTGAGGAGCGGCCGTTTTTGTTCTTGGAAGTCGGTTCTTTGGGGGAATTTGGACGGAGCTGCAATTGGTTAAGGATAGCCTTGGCCTCGTTGCATATTATGAGAGTTTGCGGCATCAGTTTGCAAACGTGACTGGAAAGACGGATGTCAAGATGCGTCAGAGTGTCATGCCGTTCTCTCGAATCTGATGTCCTCAAATTGCTGTTTCGACCGAAATGTCACATCAAGGTTTGAGTGATTTTTAACAAATCCCGACGCCTTCAAGGTGTTAGACTTTGGAACTTATGACAGCGTGGGAACAAGTGGCTGTGGCTCAAACGTTGGTGCCCAAAATGGCCCCTGGTACATAGAACATGGGCAAAGCGGACAAAAACATGCGGTCTACATCCTGGTGGTTGAAAAAAATGGTACCCAAAATGGAAACTTGGTTAGCAATGGACTAGTTTTCTGCGCTCCATATCCTGGTTCAAATGTTGACCCACCAAGTGGACGCATTCTGCACAGGAACTGGCTTACAATCGTGGCCTCTACGAGAGGATGGTGGCGGCCCCAGTGCTTTGCTTCCATCCCACAACTTCGGCCTCGCGGAGCGCTTGCGCCACCAAATGTCTGTGGCTCGAAAAAAGGCAGCAACATGGCACCTTGGTATATAAATGGAACCAGAGACTATAAGCTGCGACCTAGTTGTTGAATGTTGAGCAACACCCAATCTGCCACTGCGAATGGTGGAATACGTAGAAATAGCAAAGGACCTTCAGGCCTTCCATTTGTCTAGCTTTGGCAGCTTGTATCGCTTGCCCCTCCATGGTGCATGTTCCAGGATGCTAGATGCATGTACTATCAGGGCACTTGGCCGGCCCAAGTTGATGCCCTCATGCCAGACTGGTCCAAAAATCCATCGAGGCGTCAGAGAACTTTAGGATGGATCTGACCGCCAACTTCTTGGATCAGGCGCTGCTCAAATTCCAAGCTCTTGGCGGTTGAATGGCGGTTGAAACAGTATGTTGATGTCTCAAAACAGGGGGCGCCTTTTGGATGCTTTTAAAGGAGAACCAAAAGGACACCAACAAATTGAGAAACACCCACATGACTGCATTTGTTTGAAGCAACACATTTAGTAGTATAGTATAGTACACGAGGACTTGGTCCTGTAGCGGTTTAGACCACTTCGACCACGCGGGTCCTTCCTTCCCCTTGATATGGTGTTGCTCCTTTGTTGAGTAGGGCTGCTCTCTTGGTTCTGAATGGGACTAAAGATTGTTCATGTATGTATGTAATGCAATGAAATGCAATGTAATGCAGTGCAGTGCAGTGTAGCGTAATGAAATAACATGTAACGTATATAATGTAACGTAACGTAGCGCAACGCAAAGTAACGTAATGTACAGTAATGTATGCATGCTCTGCTCTACTCTGCTCTACTCTGCTCTGCTCTGCAATGCTATGATATGCTATGCTATGCTATGCTATGCTTTGCTATATAATATATTTGTGTCTATGTATGGAGTGCAACGTAATGTAATGTACTGTATGCAATGTAGCATAGTGAATTGTACTGTAATGTAAGCAACGTTACGTATGTATGTAATGTATGTAATGTATGTCTGTAATGTATGTAATGTATGTATGTATGTAATGTAATGTAATGTAATGTAATGTAATGTAATGGAATGGAATGGAATGGAATGTAATGTAATGTAATATGTACGTATGTATGTATGCATGAAATGTATGTATGTATGTATGTATGTATGTATGTATGTATGTATGTATGTATGTATGTATGTATGTATGTATGTATGTATGTATGTATGTATGTATGTATGTATGTATGTATGTATGTATGTATGTATGTATGTATGTATGTATGTAATGTATGTATGTATGTATGTATGTATGTATGTATGTATGTATGTATGTATGTATGTATGTATGTATGTATGTATGTAATGTATGTATGTATGTATGTATGTATGTATGTATGTATGTATGTATGTATGTATGTATGTATGTATGTATGTATGTATGTATGTATGTATGTATGTATGTATGTATGTATGTATGTATGTATGTATGTATGTATGTATGTATGTATGTATGTATGTATGTATGTATGTATGTATGTATGTATGTATGTATGTATGTATGTATGTATGTATGTATGTATGTATGTATGTATGTATGTATGTATGTATGTATGTATGTATGTATGTATGTATGTAATGTATGTATGTATGTATGTAATGTAATGTATATGTATGTATGTATGTATGTATGTATGTATGTATGTATGTATGTATGTATGTATGTATGTATGTATGTATGTATGTATGTATGTATGTATGTATGTATGTATGTATGTATGTATGTATGTATGTATGTATGTATGTATGTATGTATGTATGTATGTATGTATGTATGTATGTATGTATGTATGTATGTATGTATGTATGTATGTATGTATGTATGTAATGTATGTATGTATGTATGTATGTATGTATGTATGTATGTATGTATGTATGTATGTATGTAATGTGTATGTATGTATGTATGTATGTATGTATGTATGTATGTATGTATGTATGTATGTATGTATGTATGTATGTATGTATGTATGTATGTATGTATGTATGTATGTATGTATGTATGTATGTATGTATGTATGTATGTATGTATGTATGTATGTATGTATGTATGTATGTATGTATGTATGTATGTATGTATGTATGTATGTATGTATGTATGTATGTATGTATGTATGTATGTATGTATGTATGTATGTATGTATGTATGTATGTATGTATGTATGTATGTATGTATGTATGTATGTAATGTATGTATGTATGTATGTATGTATGTATGTATGTATGTATGTATGTATGTATGTATGTATGTATGTATGTATGTATGTATGTATGTATGTATGTATGTATGTATGTATGTATGTATGTATGTATGTATGTATGTATGTATGTATGTATGTATGTAATGTAATGTATGTATGTATGTAATGTATGTATGTATGTATGTATGTAATGTATGTATGTATGTATGTATGTATGTATGTATGTATGTATGTATGTATGTATGTATGTATGTATGTATGTATGTATGTATGTATGTATGTATGTATGTATGTATGTATGTATGTATGTATGTATGTATGTATGTATGTATGTATGTATGTATGTATGTATGTATGTATGTATGTATGTATGTATGTATGTATGTATGTATGTATGTATGTATGTATGTATGTATGTATGTATGTATGTATGTATGTATGTATGTATGTATGTATGTATGTATGTATTGTATGTATGTATGTATGTATGTATGTATGTATGTATGTATGTATGTATGTATGTATGTATGTATGTATGTATGTATGTATGTATGTATGTATGTATGTATGTATGTATGTATGTATGTATGTATGTATGTATGTATGTATGTATGTATGTATGTATGTATGTATGTATGTATGTATGTATGTATGTATGTATGTATGTATGTATGTATGTATGTATGTATGTATGTATGTATGTATGTATGTATGTATGTATGTATGTATGTATGTATGTATGTAATGTATGTATGTATGTATGTATGTATGTATGTATGTATGTATGTATGTATGTATGTATGTATGTATGTATGTATGTATGTATGTATGTATGTATGTATGTATGTATGTATGTATGTATGTATGTATGTATGTATGTATGTATGTATGTATGTATGTATGTATGTATGTATGTATGTATGTATGTATGTATGTATGTATGTATGTATGTATGTATGTATGTATGTATGTATGTATGTATGTATGTATGTATGTATGTATGTATGTATGTATGTATGTATGTATGTATGTATGTATGTATGTATGTATGTATGTATGTATGTATGTATGTATGTATGTATGTATGTATGTATGTATGTATGTATGTATGTATGTATGTATGTATGTATGTATGTATGTATGTATGTATGTATGTATGTATGTATGTATGTATGTATGTATGTATGTATGTATGTATGTATGTATGTATGTATGTATGTATGTATGTATGTGTATGTAATGTATGTATGTATGTATGTATGTATGTATGTATGTATGTATGTATGTATGTATGTATGTATGTATGTAATGTATGTATGTATGTATGTAATGTATGTAATGTAATGTAATGTAATGTATGTATGTAATGTAATGTAATGTAATGTAATGTAATGTAATGTAATGTATGTATGTAATGTATGTATGTATGTATGTATGTAATGTATGTATGTATGTATGTATGTAATGTATGTATGTATGTATGTATGTATGTATGTATGTATGTATGTATGTATGTATGTATGTATGTATGTATGTATGTATGTATGTATGTATGTATGTATGTATGTATGTATGTAATGTATGTATGTATGTATGTATGTATGTATGTATGTATGTATGTATGTATGTATGTATGTATGTATGTATGTATGTATGTATGTATGTATGTATGTATGTATGTATGTATGTATGTATGTATGTATGTATGTATGTATGTATGTATGTATGTATGTATGTATGTATGTATGTATGTATGTATGTATGTATGTATGTATGTATGTATGTAATGTATGTATGTATGTATGTAATGTATGTATGTATGTATGTATGTATGTATGTATGTATGTATGTAATGTATGTATGTAATGTAATGTAATGTAATGTAATGTAATGTATGTATGTATGTATGTATGTATGTAAATGTAATGTAATGTAATGTAATGTAATGTAATGTAATGTAATGTAATGTAATGTAATGTAATGTAATGTAATGTATGTATGTAATGTACGTATGTATGTATGTATGTATGTATGTATGTAATGTAATGTAATGTAATGTAATGTAATGTAATGTAATGTAATGTAATGTAATGTAATGTAATGTAATGTATGTATGTATGTATGTATGTAATGTAATGTAATGTAATGTAATGTAATGTAATGTAATGTAATGTAATGTAATGTAATGGATGGATAGATGGACGGACTCACGGATGGATGGACGGACTCATGGATGGATGGATGGATGGATGGATGGATGGACGGACTCACGGATGGATGGACGGACTCACGGATGGATGGATGGACTCACGGATGGATGGATGGACGGACGGACGGATGGATTTATGTGTGTTCTGCAATGTGATGTAACGTCATTTAATGTACTGTAGTGTATCGCGTTGCAATGCAACACAATTTAAAGCAATGCAATATAACATGTAATATATATATATAGGTGTATATAGGTATACATGTTTGTTGTGTATTTTTGTAAGTAGGCATGTATGTATGCATGGAATGGCATGTCATCGCATGCAATGTATTGTATTGTCAATGTGATGTATGCACGCATGTAATGCAATGCAATGCAATGTAATGTCATTGGAATGTGTTGCAATGCAATGCAAACATTATTTACGATGATGCGTATGTATACATATATATATATATGCATGTAGAACATGTGGGTATGTAGATTGCACGCAATGTATGTATCGCATTGTACATTGTATATGTTGCATTGTATATTTGTTTTTGTATGTTGTAGCGTATGTAATGTGTGTGTGGAATGTATGTAGTGCATGTAATGTGTGTAGTGTACAAGCAACAAAGTTGGCTATCCGAAATTCATTTCGCGCTTCGGAGCTCGAAATGCGTTCTGGCATCATATTTGGCGGCCCTGCTGATGCAGCATGCAAGTTGGCCATCGCGGCCCAATTCCATCATCAACCCATGGGGTTGGACGTTTCAATTGATGGCAGCTGCACTTGCCTATGGATGTGCCATGGAGTAAAACCGCACCCCTGCTGGCTCTCTTGCTTTTGAAACTTTGCCTGGTTTGGGACTTTGTGTGCCTGAGCCTATCCAATCACAATCCCTTTAAGTCCTCAATGAGCAGCAACAAAAGCGCAACCCAAACCTGCAGCTAGCTTGTAGCCCCCTCCATAGCCCCTGCTAGTGGTCCATGATCGTTGGTGTTCTCAATTTAGTGGAGCAGAACGTGGCTACATATACTCATTTGCTTCTGGGTCTGTGTGTGTGTGTGGGTGGGTGGTTTGTGGTTGCGTTTGCGCGTCAAGCGTGGAAGTCAGTCTGAAGAAGCCCAATGAAATGAAACTGACATCCTGTGTTTGCCACACCTCGAGCGGCAAAGTGCGGGGCAGGCAACCCACACTGGCAAACTGGTGCCGCATCCTTCTGTGGGCCGCTATCAAGGCGAGATCCATGCGTCCAGCACTCAGTGGCATGCCAGAGCAAGCTCTTGCAAGATCTGTTCATGGGTCGGAGGGCAGCGGTAACTGAGTGCGATGAACGATGGCTGTGCCCATTCCTGACAGCAACCGAGCATCAGGCTGGAAGAATATCAGCAGGACATTTGAGCTGCGATAGGCTGATGCCAGCGTTTCACGGTAGCATTTCACCCCTTTGGCTGGCCGTTTCCATTCCATGAGAGTCGGGGTGGAGGGCTTCTGCTTACTCTGCCCCCCATGGATCGGACAGCCTTTCAAGCATGTCAAGTGCAGGTTCGTGATAAGTTCTCCCTATGGCATATTCAGGTTCACATGTTGGCCACCCTCCCGTCAACCAGCTAAAGCGGCCAACGTCCCACGACCCTTTTGCTTCTTCAGTCAGTTTTGTTCTTTGCAGCAACAGGCAGAGTTCGCATGGCCAGATTCAGCCAGCTCTTACCATCTTGGCGCTCCGCGCATGCGCAGAATGATTGCGCAATTCAGGGACACGCCGTAGTTGCGTAGCCGACAGTGTTGCCAGGACCCGCCAGGAAGCCTGGCCAGACATGAAACCAAACAATGTCCTCAATGTGCTTTTGGGTTCTACTCTTTCGTGGCGCAGTATTGCGCAGCCTGTGTCATGCTTGTAGAAAATGAGACAAAAAGACTGTGCCCAATGGTCATGGATATCTTACAACATGCACGATTTTCCTTGCGCGGTGCTGCCAGATTGCCAGACTTCCTTTGCTCAAGATACGTCTTTGCTTGGGTGTTAGCCGCTCTTCTTGATGCCGCTGCTGCAAAGCCCTGCGCCTGGGCAACTCTTCAGTCCTTCATTGGTTTTGATGTGCCTGGCATTTCTCCACATGGGTTTTCCCGTGGATGTGTCCTCAAGCTTGTCGGAAGGTCTGCATTCAAAAACTGTTTGCTTTCCGTTTTGGGCCGTGCCATATGTTTGCCATCTCAGGAGAGACCAGACGATGTTGCTGCTGGCGGGGATCTCAGCTCCAACATGCCCTTAGCATCCCAAGGCCGCCAGCTGCTCAACATAATATGCGTGCCGCAGTTTTTGTGACGTTGCGGGTCAACGTAGTTCAGTTCATCCAATGGCGCTTGTTGCAACTGACGACTCTGAGCAACTCACAATCTGAAAGATCCACACGCCGAGATACAGCATGCTGGACATGCCTTGTGCATGAATCACGAAGCGGATTCCATGCTCGAGCATTGAGACGACGCTGAGCTGGCGCCGCCCTTCCGACGCCGTCGTGGGCTTGGGGCCGAAAAACTTTCTGCGCTCGAGCGAGCAAGGTGCAAGCAGAACTGGAGTTGTGCGCTGCTGTGCAGTTCACATCCTGAGCTGCAAGGCACGCAAAAGTGCCCTTCGCGCAGGCTTCCAGGAAGTGTGGCTTTCATGGGTAAAAAGCAGGGGCATCCTTGGAAGAGAACCTCAAACTGAGAAGTAAGGCAAGGCCCAGTGCTCCTCTGTCGCAGGAAGGCTGTGTCTCAATAGCACAGCTCTTTGCCACGGATGCTCCAAAATTGTTCACGCAGTGATGTGCAAGCTTGCATATCCATGTTCCTGCGTAAGAGGGTGAGTGTAGCGTGGCAAACGGATAAACACCGTTGATCGTAGCTTTGTGCTCCGCTGTATGCGACAGCTTCCGTCAAACATGTTTTCTTGTCCTATTCGCCAAGAAAGAGGGCTCTCAGCTTTGGCGCCAACAAATGCCCAGCGGGGTTGCATCGCCTGACAGTTTTTGGCTTGAGTTTACGCGGGATACTTAGCTTAAAGAGGGCAAGACCTTCCAGTCGTCGTGGAGTCGTGGAGTGGCTTTGCGGACCTGCCGACAAAAGCAGAGCCCCGGCATGCGATCGAGTTTGACATCGGCTTCCATCAGAGTGCCTGCCAAGAAGCGGCAAAATGCGTGCCAAGGCCCGTTGAGCCAGCGCAGATAGGCATAAATGTCGATGCCACACTGGAAATATCTGACGGCATCGAAAAAAAGAGGGCAATTCTTTCAGGAATTGGCATAGAACCGGCAGTTTCAGCTGCACTTCATGGTTTCATCTGTTCTTTGCTCGGAGTTTTACAGGCCACCAACTTCCGCTGCGCGATGCATTGATTGGCTGACAGCATAGCTCCTTCACTGGTTCAAACGTATGATGGTACAGCCTAAACTGCGTGTTGCAACTAGTTTGCGGAATGCAATGAACAGCCTCTATTGCACCATGCAGAATACTTGTCTCGAAATTGGCCGCCACATTTGTCGACAGAGTTACTGGCTATTCAAGTCAGGACTGTTTTGCTGGAATTGCGAGCGAACGTGTGTGTTACATGCACGTTTGAACAAGGCGCGGTACTTTGCAAGCAGAGGCGGCACATGGTCATCCCCTCAGTTCCTGAGCTGCGACTTGAGGTTTCACAACTTGAGGCACCACAGCCTTGCAGTCTGAGAACTTACCTGCTATTGGCATGAGCTAAGCCAAAGCAATGAAATCCACTGACTCTCTCGCCTGGGATCTGGAACACAGCGAGGCCCCTTTCTGGACTTCCTGGAGTGCTTGAAGATGCTTGAAGTATTGTGCATTCGCCTGACCAAGGGGGTAAGCGATCACAAGCAAAACTGATGCGATAGAGACCATCCTGTTTGCTACGTCCCAGCTTTGGGCCCAGGTTCAGGGCAAGGCAGCGTGCTTGGCCCGGGTAGCTGCGGTCTTGGCTGGAGCCTGAGCGTATCCCACACGAGGGGATTGATGGGCCAAAACTGGTAGCGTGCCGGTGACTGGCAACGAAGCTTTCTTCTTTGTTGGCGCTCATTCCTCGCAGGTCCACTCGTCACGATGGTTTTCTGAGTTGCCCGAATGATGGCTTGGTGTGAGTGGAATAGCGCTGTTCTTCCTTCAGGTGATTGCCCAAATCCTTGGCAGCGTGCTGAGCTTTGGAGCGACATTCATACAAGGAGGCGTGGGTAAATACAATCAGGTAATGTTGCAGGCTCGAGAACGCCGGAGTTCTCATTGTGGCAGATGCAAAGAAAACAATATATAATTACACAGATTGGGTGACTTTCGTTACAATACACAGATTGTGTGACTTTTGTTTGCAGGTGTTGCGATGAAGGTAGTGAAACCCGCTGAACCCGCTGAACGTATTAGCTCCATCCTACTGGAGTGATATCTTGGGTCCTCGCGGCAGCCAATATTCCTTGCGTGGCTGCGTGCCCAGATGAATGCTTGCCCTTGTGGGTTATGCCTGGTGCCAGGGTGACTTGTTGCATGGGTTTTCACAATGAAAGAGAGTTCACACGGGGTTGATTTCCCGGCCTGATCTACACCCCCATATGGCTGTGGGTCAAATATAGGTACCCAAAATTGAAGCCTGGTAAGTGGAAACATGGACTAAGACCAGCGGTCTCTTGGTGTTTAATTTTGACCCAACCCATATGAACGTCATCTTGCTTTACTACACCTGAAGCGCATGTTTGGCAGGACCTCGCCCTCGGCCACGGCTACAGCGGAGCTTTAGATCAGCTGGAGGCCTTTCGCGGGTGACAAGATTGCCAGAAGCACAAGGCGAAACTGCATGAAAGTAATCTTCAGAATGGCTGAGACAGAGATAAGGAGAGCTGGATGAATCAGATTTCAGGGCTGAATCATGTAAAAAATCGGGAGGTTTCAGGACTGAATGACCTAAAACCCGGCAACAGAGAGGAGAACTGGATGGAGCCTGAGCTGAACCTCAAGCGCCAGGCGTGATGCAAGCCACTTCCGTGGAGCTGGAGCTGGCGGTCCAAGCTCCCAGAGCTTGGGAAATGGGCGGGTCTTTCTACCAACCCCCCCCGTTGGTTTTGTCCCCTGCCTTTTAGGGAGTTCGCCTGGAGGCTCGGGTGTTTCCCCGCGGTTTTGCGGTTTGGTTTTCTTTTGAGGGAGTTCGCCTTGAACGACATGCAGGTGACCGGTCCGAACTGTGGCTTGCGATTTACCAGGTGTGCCAACCTTGCAAGCTCCGCTTCTCAGAGTCACTCCCCCGCAAGAAAGAGGATGAGTGAGCTTGTGCCCGAAGAAATGCCTCGAGTCGATCAGTGCTTGATTTTGAGGTCATCCAGGGAAAGCCAGTGATCGTCGACTTTTATGCCACCTGGTGTGGACCATGCCGGAAGCTCAAGGCAGCACTCGACAACTTGATAATTCGAGCGGTGCGAGTCGGGAATGAGGGAACGAACCCAACAAATCCCTAAAAGGAAACCATTAGTGGGATGGTTCATAGGGCTCATTCCTCATTCCATGTCTCATTCCCTGAGCACCAGCAAGATAATTTGTACATTGCGTTTCTGTTCGCAACTTTCTTGTTTGGGGCAGAGCAAAAGTTTCGGATCCGAAGGATCAGTTTCGTGTTCCGCCAGGTTCCATTGTGCATTGGAGCCAGCATGCAAACAGCACAGGTGTCAGATGGTTTCAAAGATTCAATACTTTCCCTGAATGACAAGACGACCGCACCCAGCGCAAGACATGTGTGTCGAGGGAGCTACTTCATGTTTGCAGTGAACGCGAGGTCAACTATGTTCCTGCGGTGCAAGCTGTTTCTTTTGATGTCAAGTAAGTGAGGAGAAACTCGCCCTCATAGTGCCTGTTGATGCTCGATGCCAATTCAATATAGAGGCCAACTGAACACGCCATGGCTGCATGCTCGGCATGCAGATCGTTTTTGGCCGTTTTGCAGCATCCGCAGACCCTGAACGACTCAGAACTGCGCATGTTGCAACATCGGTTCCAGTGAGGCTTTGCCTTTACATATCTAGTGGCAACACAGCAGACGCTTGTGTTCTTTGGCATCAACATTGATCTGAGCGTCAATGCAAAAAAAATCGGATCGCAGATATCATGGCATTCACAGATTCACTTGGAAGTGGAGGGCCGCGGCCGAGTGGGACCACTGTCGAGCTCTGAGTTTTCAGGTCAGTTGCTGGCGCCAGAGCTGGCAAAGGCACGTCGGCACGGGCGCCGATGCGTGTTTTTTTCTTTCTGGTCGATAAGTCGATAGGCAGCGAATGAGAAATGGAATGACCCGAGAGAAACAGCATGCTCTATGGTTTCTAATTTGGGAATCCCCTTCCGGAGCAGGGAATGAAGGAAGGACCCCAATAAACCATCATCTATGGTTTCCTTTTTCGGGAATCGCCAAACGGTTCCCAACCCCCGGAACGGTCATTCCCTACCTATCCCACCAGCAAGTGTTTTGTTTGGCTCGCCGCAGGTGGCACAGGACCTCGGCGACCATGTCACCATTCTGAAGGCCAGAAGGGTGGAAGAGCCACAGCCACAGACACAGCTCATCATAGGTTGTTCGCATGACTTGTAGCTTGCAATCAGTCATGTAGTAATGATGATTGGGGATGTGTGTATCTAGACTGTATAGAGATGCATGAATCATATTATATATATATATTCATACATGTATCGGTGTATATGGCTGTGGCTCAAAATTAAACAGGAGGGGTTGCGCGGGTTTTGGTCCATGTTTCCACTTACCAGGGTTCCATTTTGGTACCGGCTTTTTGAGCCACAGCCATATGTGTATAATAGTACATATATATATACACAGTTATTGTACCATATGCATGATATAATATACAACATGTGTTTGCATGATTCAGCTTTCAGGTAGACACGGATGTTGAGACCGAGATGTCTACTGACCTCGGCATCGAGGAGATCCTCCTTGTGCAGATTCAAAAGCATATGCACAATGATGCACCCATGATGCGTCCTAGCTAGCAAGGCATTCAGTCCTGACTCAGTATGTGATGCAGATCATGCCTGCAGATGAGCACACCCCATGAGTGCTGGTTTGCTTTATGAAACTCACCGCTGACGAGGCCTTGCCAACGTTATTGTTCTTCAAAGATGGCAACCTGCAGCAGGGCTCCCAGATCCTTGCGCCTTCTGAGCGAGGCCATGGTCCGATATTATGTCAAGACTGCCCGCTTTTCAGGCCGCTTCCAGTGTTTGCTCGAACCAACTGGTGGATCCACTTCTAGTTGCTCGAACCAATGGGTGGGTTCGAGGCATGTACATGTCAGATTTGCTTCGAGGCCAGTGGCCAAAGTTGAGGGCATGGTGAACTCCGAGTGGCTGCAGGCCAGCGCTTCTGGTAGTCGCGCTTCTGGTAGTCGCGGTCAGAGGTCAGAGGTCAGAGGTGTTGCGACTGCCAGCGAGTCATTCAAAAGACGGCGGAGATCTATTCGGCTGGTCTTTGTCAGGACTACATCCGGAGAAACTTGCTGAAACCCTCGGAGTAGGAAGCACATGAAGCGTAGCATCTAGCACAGAGCGATGAGTTAATGCTTTCTATTTTCTTGGGCGAAGCGATGTGAGCGTCGCAAATACATGCCTTTGTCAGAACCCGAGTTAGTTGCTGGTTGCCTATATCAAGGATGGACATGGGTCCCATTATTTTGACAGAAAAACCGCTGGCCAAACGGTCCTTCGTGGCTTGATTCAGTGATTCTGACACTGGCGCCTTGTGCTGTTCAAGATGTGGCAAAAACTTCAGCCCAGGGGCACCATGGGACACCCATCTTTAGCTCTCACAAATGGGTGTGTCTTTTGTTCGGGGGGACCCCTGTTTTGCGGGTTGCAAAGGAAAGTCCAAAAGGAAGACCACGAGTTTCCGTGGGAGTCCCCCTATTTTAAGACACGCCCCAGTTGTAACGATGCAGACATTTGAAAACTGTACAGCTGAGTTGAGGCTGGGTCACCAGGAAACTTTCCGGTGAGCTGTGGAATCTTCCCAGTGGGCCTTGGCATTGCGAACTTGCCAGCGTGGCAAGAACTTTACGAAGGCGTGAGGCAGGGGTTGTGACCGCTGTTTTGCGCTTCAAAAGAAGTGAGCTGGATGCGAGACTCATGTCTTTCGGAGACAACGTGTGGAGGCTGATGCAATCAAATGGAACTGGGGCCTACGGCAACCAGTGCGGCCATGCTTCATAGGATCCATGGAAGTTGGCCAACGCATTCCCCCGAAAGGGAATATCAGAAATGACCGTTTCCTGCCTAATGTTGCGTTCGCACCCATGCCAACCGAAAAAAGCAACTCATGAAATCAAGTGAGCATGAACTTGACTGATTGCTGCATGCCCGGGCTCAAGCTGAAAAGGTCGTAGTGGGGAAGGAAGCCCTGTCGCATGATGAGGCGACCGGCCGCGTCGTTTGCTGCTGCTGCTGCTGCTGCTGCTGCTGCTGCTGCTGCTGCTGCTGCTGCTGCTGCTGCTGCTGCTGCTGCTGCTGCTGCTGCTGCTGCTGCTGCTGCTGCTGCTGCTCCCTTTTCCTAGTGGAACGTGTCGCTTGTGTCAGCCCGTAGAAGCAAAAGAAAGGATCAACATGGGTGTGGCTCAAAACAAGAGCTGGGGTTACGCAGGTTTTGGTCTTTATTTCCATCCAAGGGCCCCAAACATGGGTTCCACTTTTTTGAGCCGCAGCCATATGAATATTGCCATGGTTCAAAACCAATTGTATCATTTTGGGATAGGTGAATTCACCACCCATTTTAGAACCTATTTTCGTGGTTGGATTGGGATTTTCACTGGGGGCTTTCCCGAGAGAAATTGGACGGCGCGCCTTCAGCCAGGTCTCCGCGGGCTCGCTCAAAGCTGGCGGCGGGAGGCGCGGGAGCCTTTTGGATGCCATGCGTTGAACACCGGGCACGACTGAAACGTGGGAGTCGGTCCAAAAAAGGTCCTCAAAATGGGTTGCCCTGGCAAGGGGAAACATGGACTAAAACCTGCGGTTTTCTCTGGTGCTTTAGTTTTGACCCATGCCCACCTGGCGGGTTTTCCGCGGGGAAGGAGGGGATGAGACATGGAATGACCCCCTACAAACCATCCCCACTGGTGGTTTCCTTTAAGGGAATGCCCAAACGGGTCATTCCCAAACCACGGAAGGGTCATTCCCTATCGCACCAGCAAGAAACAAAGATGTTGATTTGATTTGCGTGTGCTGTGGCCAGGATTGGCCGCCGTGGCGATATGGATGGCTGGGGCAGGCCCGTTGCAAGTGGCTCATCGGCCATCGTTGGGCGATGGATTTGCTGGGCGTTGGGCGTTGGTACTGCTTTGACTCACCTCTACAGACTCGATGACTCGATTGCTCAGCTCTTCACATGCGAGGTTGGAGGCAAAGCGTTGCCTTCCTTCCAGGGCAGGCTGGCATAGCACATTGACAGCACTTTCAGCCCCACGCTTTTGATTTGAAGAGGCGAGATTGATCAAGTGGCTTCATGAGAATTCCTCTCGGATGTTATATGCTATTCACACTCAGATTTTTGACCCAACGGTTCGCCTGCTTCAAGGCGAACTCTCGAAGAGAGCTACTAGCTTCCGCTGCCAGCTCAGAAGGCTCCAACTGTTTCTTTTTTTACCAGACCAGAGAAGCCAATCCCAGGGTGTCTTTCCCGGACATGTTGTCACATGCGCAAAAAAAAAGAAAGAACAACGACAAGGGATGTCGTGTTGCGAAATCAGCCATCCGAGGCCATGCTGCTGAGCTTTCCCACTCGCTCGGCGCTGACGTCTTTGCCTCGAGCTCTGAACTGCAAATCTCAGACGAGGTGCCAATGCCGAGCGGCTCGGCGCCAAGAATCGGGTCGTTCTGGCGAGAATTCACGACCAGATTGGCCGAGGTGGTGATAGCTCCCAAAGAAATTTGTGAGATTTTGCAGTAGACAGATAATGGAGAGAAAGCTGATAGACTCACCTTACCTTGCTGCTCTCAAGCAAAATTTCGATACATTGACCAAGCCAGCACGCTTTGAATGGGAAGCCCTGCCGGCACAATGCGTTCTTCACAGGGTCACTCCGATCACCATGGCAGATCAGTTCTCTGTCGCTGGAGAACGATGTCGAATCTGGGAATTTCGATGGCTATGACATGGAAGGCGCCTTCGGCTGCACAGGGGTTCAAGCATTTGGCAGTCGCGCCAGAGCTTGGGCTCTTGGAAAGAAAGCTATTGATGCATGGCCCCAGTTGATGGAGAAGCAGCAGTGGAAGTAGGGCGCCGTAAAAAAGTGTGCATGCCCCAAGTTGTGTGACGGTATGCACACGCAGCTTGTTTCTGTGCCGCAATTCGTGAGTTCCTGGGCAAAGACAGCGCTCGAGGTACAATGTCCAGGCTGGGAGACAAGCTGTCCGCAGGCTACGAGAAGGCCTGGACTCAAGTGATCGAGCCATGCGCTCAGCGGAGATCAAGTCGGTCTGTTTTTTTGAGGTAAAGCCGGTGTGCGAGGAGGTCAGCATCATCGCAAATGTCCGCCTGTCGATTGCTTGCTTGCTGGTCTTGTGAAAAAGGTGGTAGAAGGTGGGCGAAAACCTATGGAGATGTCTCCACTCCCCATCTTCCGCTTGGAAGCTTTCCATCCTCAAGCATTGGAGGCGTTAAGGAACCAGGGCACCCCAACGAACTTCAAGCACAGGGCGGTGCAGAGTAAAGGTCCTTCCTCGTCGCCAAAGAACGAAGCAAGCGCAGTGCATCCGCAGTGCTTCGAAGCAACTGATCTTCGGACTGTGAGAAGTTGACACTGCACAAGGCTCAGAATCTTGGAGCCCTGCAGTTTTTGTTTGTCCTGGTAGGATTTAAGCCATTGCTCTGCGTTGAGCTCGTGTAAAGTGTGCAACTTGGATGTTGCCTCAGCCAATGTGAGAATTTGTTGGCTTCCGACACGACAAGTGCCCTGTGCTTTGCTCTGTTAAGTTGCCCCATACACCGCCAAAGCTCAGCCGTGGCTCCTACCACTTGACTAGCCGGCTTCCAAAGAGTGTGGTACCTAAAAACAGTTGCAAGATTTGCAGGTTTACACCAAGTAAAGATGGGTCAATCGCTTCCGACCTTCCCCACCATCACGGGCATTGACCCAGTGGGGAACGGGTGCTAGTAGATGTAGGAGGCTGCTTTGGAGGTGAGCTTGCTGTTCACACGCGGCGGTGACTGCCGTCATTGCAGCACCAGCCCTTTAGCATTCCAAACAGGGGACACTGCTTTCTCCACAAACTCAAAGGTTTCAATGGAAAAAAAAACAGCCATACTCTCTGAAAGCGCCAATCTAGCGCTCTCAGCGCCACCAGATTTGTTCCTGCCAGTGTGTTTCACGCTGGTGACGGCCATTTGCCGTCAGTGATGCTCACTCCTATAGGCCGTTACAGCGAAAAGGCACAGAAGCAGCCCACTGTGATGGGTTTCTTTGGCTGCACTTTCAAGAGTCGCTCTGCTGGATATCCACTTAGTGGTTGAGGGAGGCCCAGACAGATTGGCTGATTGCATTCTTGCTTGCAAGAGCAATGCTGGCCAGGGTGGTTCCCGAACTAGCCTCGACGACTCCACCAAGCGGTACGTCTGCGACAGGAACGACTTGCAGAAGCAGAAGGACCGTGCGAGGAGGCATCTTCCTGTCACGCGAAGCGGTGCCAATGGCAGGAAGAAAAGGGTGAGTACTCTTACATCAACGCAGCGAAGGATGTGAAAGCTGAAGAGAGGGCGCAGAAACAGGCAGAGAAGGAGGAGCGCATTCGTAGGTCAAAGTCTATTGTGACCCGGTAATACTCTTAAGCTTGCCGCGAGAATGATAGTCATGAGCGGCGCGTCCTGCGCCCCATGAGCATGATGTTGCCTAGACACTACTTGTCATGAACAGCTGTTCATTTAACTTTCCGTTGGGGTTCATCCAGACGTGTACAAACACAATTTTTACGAATGATTAGCTGGTGCATATTGTACTCCCTCTGGTTGGACCGGTTGGATCACGATGCGTGGATGTATTTCTGAGCGGCACGATTTTCCGGTGCTGAGCGTCTGCCAAGCGCCTACTCGCGAGTCAGTGAACCGGCGTTCTCGTGAGTCAGGCTGCTGTTTTCAGCGGACAGCGGATAGGCTCCACCCGGCATTCAGGAACAAATGGAGAGTGCGACGGAACTTCAAGTGGCCATGGTTCAAAACCAATGGTACCATTTTGGGATAGGTGCACCACCCATTTTGGTCTATTTTAGTGGGGATTGGGTTTACTGGGGGTACGGGGTTTTGGCCCATGGCCAAGTAAGTGTGAAGCTTGTGGGGCTGTTGGATTTGGTCGGCCCTGGGCAGATCTTGCTTGCGTATGTTGCGAAAGACAACACCGGATTTGCAGCGGCCAACTTACCACAGGCAAAGAATCAAGTGCTTGCTTGAGGAAGCTGCAGCATGGTTTGCAGTGAGAAGGATTGCACAGAGGTCTTGCTTGTCTTGGCTCGCGACGCAGACTTGGCTCAGCGGAGAGTAGACTCACTATAACTACCAGGTAGTTATAACATCTATGAATCATATCCCCGAAAACGAATGGACCTTTCTAGCCGCTCTTCTGATATTGAACCGGGAATATCAAAGAGGTACGGCACCTCATTGCACATGTTTTCTTTTTGGTGTGTGCGTTGTGTCGCCTTACTAGGGGCGACTTTTAGTGGTTACGCCCCCCAGATGCTCACAGATCCGGATCTCCCAGATGCGTGCAGGCGGGAATCTGGTTCACGGCTTTGATTCCACAGAGCTGTGGCAGGCAAGCTTCCGACACACGTGGTCGCCGGCAAGGCCACGCCGGCAAGGACATGATGGCCGTGGGTCAAAATTAAGCCACTAGAGAAAACCGCAGGTTTTGGAAAGCATGGTTCCTTCTAGGGTAACCCATTTTGGGTACCTATTTTTGACCCACAGCCAGAGGTTGTTTCGCATGCCGGCCAGTTGTTGCGGCAATGTTCGCACGTTGCGGATGTCTGGGAACGGCATGAGTCAGAACTGAAAAGGGGCCAGGGCAGTTCTTTCGGGGCCGGGCAAGTTCTTTCAGGCCAAGGGCAAAGATCCGGGTTCGACATTAATTTGGAAAATGGGGGGTCCAACCCCACCCCCCAAAACACCAGACCCTGATGGCAAAGGATTTATTCCAACAGTCAACTTAATGGAGAAGGCTGGTTTGCTATCAGGCTGCTTCCGCTGTTCTGGGGCTGCAAAGAGTTCGGCTGCACTCAGTCTGCGTCCAGCTGTACTGTGGATGGACAAAATCCTGCACCACTTTGAAACCATGGGAAACCATTGTTTGTTGGTATTTTGGTGAATCATCATTCCAGGGTTTCTTAGATGGTGCAGGATTTTGTCCATCCACAGTAATTATGGATATATCTTACTCTCACACAGTTGAGTTGATAGGCGTCCGCGCCGCTTTTCCGGGACAAGCACTTGACAAGGCCTCGAAGCGGTGAAGTTGCAGATATTTGCATATTGTTATTGCCATTCATAGGGTCACGGGCCCGAGGAGTCCCCGGTTGTGAAGATGTGGACACTGCATGATGCGCATGATGGAACATAGACAGTTGCAATGCCGAAGGTGAGCTTCCATTGGCAGTCTGAATCCATCAGGGATGGTAGCGTGGACTTCCTGACACATTGCACGATGTCCGGTCATCACTCGAGGCATTCCAAAAACAGACAAACACCCCACCCGATTCCGACTGTGACCCAATTCCAACCCCGACCCGATCTGACTCTAATACCGTATACCGATCTGATTCCCACCCTGACCCACATATTGCATCACACACTTACGATTTCACATTGGTGACGGACACGCACCCCGCGTCACACACGCACCACACACACACAGACACTAGACTCACCGAGGCACAAGCGACAACTGCTTTTCGCGTGACAGGTTTGACGTATGTTTGCATGTAGGCCATCAGGCACTGTGACACCTGGAAGCAAGGCGCGCAGCGAGGGATGTGGAGCTGCCAACTTCACGGTAGACGTGCCGCCGCTGAACTGCGCGCAGCTCGTATCTCAAGATCACGGCTTGGAGCCTTGACACGACAAAGCTCTGCAGATGCAGCCCTAGCTGCACTTGTTTACTGCGTAGCTGCAGATTTCTTGGATGACAGAAACTGCAAGCAAACATAGTCCTAATGTCAGCATCCGTGTGACCACGAAACCATTGAGTTGGCGGCAAACAGAACAAGTTTGCAGGTGTCTTAAAAATCGAAGAGTCCACGAGACAGCAAACAGCTTAGAAGCTCCACCACCTGCGCTGGCGCCGACAAGCCATGGAGGCGCAGGCCGATTGGAAGGAGTTGGCCCGGTCCAAAGGTCTGCCCAGTGCTGTCCTTCAAATGCGTCGGACAGGGTTGGGTGACTTGACACTGGTCATTGTTCTGGCCATACATCAGAAACGCTTCACCAAACATGCTCGCAGGTGCAGATGCTGCTAGGCGCGACGGAAAGGTGATGCAATGCAATGTGCCAAGCCGTCTTTGAGGAGCAGCCCTCTACTTGCTGCAGAGATTCTGGCTTCCAGCCTTGCTTGTTTGGGGTGAGTGCCTCAGAGAAAGACCAGTGAAAGCATGGCCACGTCATGAGCGCTTTGCACGCAAGTAACGTGAGGCGTGTGCCCTGGAAATCCAAGGTGGAGCCCGCTTTGTCATGGGCGTATCGTGCTCTGCCGCGTTTTAAAGCACGCACGGGTGGTGGAGGATGTTTGTGAAGGATATCTGTTGGGGGGGGGGGGGACAGCGTTTCATCGAGCCGACTGCGAGTCATCGTGCAGCTGACAGACGCTTTGCATTGGACTTTCCGAGACGTCACTTCATACAGAGTTGTATAGGTGATCCATGGGTCACCCCAGTGCTTTAATTAGGCTCACCCCAACTTTAAATATCTTTAAATCAAAGAGCCTCACAGACGTCATCTCAAAGCTTTACATTGTCTCTGAGTTCCCTGGCCCATCTAGAGTGCAGTGTCTTGACTTCAAGGGTCGTCTACTTGCTGAAGTCAGTGTGCTTGGAGCTCCTCTTGAAGGCCGCTCCGTTTGACGCCGGTTAGAGCGCGCAATGCATTTTGGGGAGGTGTGGTCTTGCTTTACGCCGGAGACAGCTGTCCAGCCAAAGGCACGATTTGCTGTGTTTTTTTGCTGGCAAGCTTCCGTTGCCTGCCGCTGCCAGAGAAAAACCGCACCACAAGGAGAAGAGAGCAATCAGAAAAAGAAAGGTGCAACTGTTGACTAGGCCCTAGCAGTGATGGTCTGTGAGTTAGATTTGCAGCTCGCCAGAGAGGCTTCGCAGACTGCCCTGACGCTGACTGCCGAGCAGAAGGCTCTACCCCTGCGAGGCTGCAAGGCGCGAGTGGGTTGGGACGTCTGGGGTTTGGCGGGTGTTTGGGTGTCCGGTGTTTGGTGTCTGGCGGGCGTCTGTGGCGCCTCTTGCAGGGGGTGATCGGCGTGGTCGGTTTGTTGGGCGTTTGGCGGTTGGCAGCCCTCCATGCTAACAAAAAACAACGACGCACCCCGCAGCGCAGCCACAAAGCAAACGGAGCGGCGCGTTCCTCAGCAGCAGCTCCCGCCGTGCGTTTTGCCCTGGGGTGCGGGGGCTGCCGCCCACCCACCCCCCCCCCAAGACTCTGCCAACAAAGCAACAACGCGCCTCCCAGCGCAGCGACAAAGCAGCCCTGGCATTGGCAATTGTTTGGGCACCCCTCATCGGTTGTCAGCACTTTGCGGAAGGCATCACCTCCAAAAGGACGCTTGTCTCGAGAGAGAGGACTCGTTGCGCTGGAAGCAGTGTAGCGCGCGAAGTACACTTTGCCTGCTTTAGCTTCAGCTTGGCGCAGTGATTTGTTTGCGTGCGTATTCCTGCACTTGCGTTGTGTTTCTCTACGTGTCTTGCAGTATTTTCTTGCTCCACTCTGCTCCGCTTGACCCTTACTTCCTCCCCCTCTTTCCGTCCTCCGTTCTCTTCCTCCTTTCTCTTGCTGCCGTCGCCCCTTCCTCCCTTTTCCCATTCTTCTCTTCTTCCCTTCTTCCCTTCCTCCCTTCTTCCCTCCTTGCCTTCCTGTTTTCGGAAGCCTGCCTGCCTTCCTTCCTTCCTTCCTGGAGCCTCCCTCCCTGCCTCACTCCCTCCCTGCCCTCCTTTATTCCTTCCTTCCTTTCTTCCTCTTCGACACCTTGTCGACAGCGGCCCCACGCCAAGAGCCGCAGAATGTCTGTGCAGGCGCCGAAAAGACCAGGCCATGGGTTGCATAACCTGTGGCGAGCCATGGGGTGGATGAACATACATTTGCTACCTATTTTGATGTTCACCGGGGCTACAGGGTTTTGACCCACAGCCACAGGACCAAGTGCTACAAACGCCTTGGCCGGCAACATGCCAGCAGCTCTGCTTTACAGAGCCGGCCGGCAGACGCCGAAAACACCCGGGCAGCTACCCGGCGCCGAAAGCGCCCGGGAATACCAGGCGCCGAAAACACCCAGACCCCGAAGACATCCTTACAACGTGCTAGAAACACCACCATTCCCGGTGCTTAAAAACCGCCAGGCGACAAAAACACCTGGGGAAAATCAGGTGCCTAAACCACCCAACAGCTAGCGGGACCCAAAACACCAGAACAGGCGACAAAAGCCCACAGACCCTTTGACGCTGGCAACCATTCAGGGTGATGCCTTGACCTTTGCAAATGTGTTGCTGAGTATAGTCTTTTTGGGCTTGACCTTTTAGCCAAATTCGTAGGCAGTAAATGAGCCATGGCCTTTGAGCGCAGAGTGCCCTGCTTGCTGCAGGTGACGCCAGCCAAGGAGTACACAGCTTCTGGGCAAACGCTCCCGCCCACCAAGAGGCAACGCTATCCAACTTGCAGTCGCTTGCAGCTTCATTTGGGTATGGGTCAAAATCAAACCTCCAGGTGTCCATTTACCAGGGCAACCCATTTCGGGTACCGATTTTTGAGCCACAGCTTCATTTGGCCAGGGTTGCCACGATCTGCAAAGAGCCACCCGCTGGGCAGCAGATGGATTACGGAGGCGTAGCCATGTGACTTGCTCACTGGCAGCTCTCGAGCCATAGTCTCTGGTTGGCGTTCAATTTGCTTGGCTCGACGCGCCGTTGCGCCAGACAGTGTGAGTAGCAAGAGCTGGGGTATGCACTTTGGCCGGGCAGCCAAAGAGGAGACCTCAGGGCATGAAAGGCATTTGCAAGCTTGGCAGCGCTCCCCAATCACACGTTCGACATTCATTCTTTGGTTTGCACTTTGGGTTTCTTGGATGCACGAACATGTCCTTTCCATCTTCCTTCGCAAAGCTAGAAGCAACTTTCCTCGGCTCTTCCTTCGCTTCGGCCTTGCGCAGGAGACGTCGCTGGGCCAAGTGGAAGATGAGGCTTGGCTCCAGAAGCGTCGCTGCCTGCGCCGGGGCCCTGAGACGGCAGGGAGGGAGGGAGGGAAGCTGATGTTTTGCCAAGAGCTACGTGTGCACATAGGCGCCAGCTCGATAGACGTTGTTGTGAGATAACTGTTGTCCTTGGGTTGGACACTGTAAGCCCCGAGTTAATCTGTTCACAGACAACTAGGATGATCAATGAGTCCATGATTCCTTACCAGCTAAATCATGCAAAGTGTTGCAGGGCTCCTTAAAAGATGCATTTTGCAACCATGTGAAACATGTTGCTTTTTCAACACCAAAATAAAGGGGTTTCCCACCATTTACAAGGCAATGTTCAGGTGTATTCACTGTAAGGATCTCTGCAAAACGCTCAGACTTAGCTGGCCACGTGCTCAAAACCCGGGTAGATGAAGGTTAGGGACAATCCCAACCATAAATAGCTGCGGATGTCCGCCTTCTTAATTCTTGAAGCATGGTTCTTATAATGTAAGGATCCCTGTGTTGAGCCGAGGAATAGGCGATGTTTCTTCGGACCACATCTATCGGGGGCCCCGGGGGAACTCTTGAGGCGAAGGGGCGGAAGTGCACCGGCAAGTGCGACAATATGTGCAGCAGAAGGCCCTTTGACATATGGCCGTGGTTGTCAAAAATATGGTGAGCTGTGGCATGTTGGTGTGGTTGTCAAAATGAAACCACCAGGACTTGGACCGTTTGGTTTAGTCATGGGTTCCACTTACCAGGGCAAGCCATTTTGGGTACCCATTCAAAACTGTTTTGGGATCCCATTTTGGGGGATTGGTGAATTCACCACCCTGGCCAAATGAAGCTGTGGGTCAAAAATAGGTACCCCAAATGGGTTGCCCTGGTAAGTTGAAACATGGACCAAAACCTGCGGTCCATATCCTGGTGGTTTAATTTTGACCCAAACCTATGGGATCGAATTCACCACCCATTTTCGAACCTATTTTAGTGTGGATTGGGATGTTCACTGGCGGTACGATTTGGATTTTGACCCTTTCACATATCTTGGGGACATGTTTGAAGGCACATGGCAGTTGAAAAGATGACCCATGCTCCACACCAGAACGGTGTTCATCGCAGAGACCGCAGGGGCCCCCCCCACTAGTATTTGCAGGACGGGGGCTTCGGGTGGGGTGGTTGCGTGTGTGGGGTAGTGGTGAATGGTGGTGCTGTTTGTTTGGGCTGCATGCTTTCCAGACGCCGCAGGACGTGCGGCATGGATGTGTCTTCTCGGCTGCTAGTTTTTTACTGTTTGCAGCTCATGTGGCAGTGATTTTTTTTGGAGGGGTCTGTAACAGAGCCGCGGCGGACATTCGTTACAGACCTCGTTACAGACCTCTGTAACAAAACCAGCTGGCTCGTTACACACCCCTCGTTACACACCCTCGTTACACACCCTCGTTACACGCCCTCGTTACACGCCCTCGCTACACGCCCTCGTTACACACCTCAGATGAACAAGCCGGGCCAGTGACTCACGTGACTGCCCTCTTTTTGCCGCAGCTTGGCTTGCGTTGAATAGCTGCAATCAAGTGCTTTGCTTTGCCTCGTTACCAACCTCGTTACAAAGCCGATACATACCTCGTTACAGACCCAGGGCTTTTTGCCGCAGCTTGGCTTGCGTTGAATAGAGCTGCGGAGGCGTGCTTTGCGTGCTGCGCTTTGCTTTGCCTCGTTACAGACCTCGTTGCGTAGCCGTTACATCCTCGTCACAGACCCAACCCCGGCAAGGCCAGCGACCCCCTTTTTGCCGCAGCTTGGCTTGCGTTGAATAGCTGCAAGCAAGCTGGTGCTGCAGAGGCGCGCTTTGCGTCCTGCGCTTTGCTTTGCCTCGTTACAGACCTCGTTACATAGCCGTCACATACCTCGTTACAGACCCAACCCCCAGCCCGGGCCAGCGACCCAGCTTTTTGCCGCAGCTTGGCTTGCGTTGAGTAGCTGCAATCAAGCTGGAGCTGCGGAGGCGCGGTTAGCGGCCTGAGCTTTGCTTTGCCTCGTTACAAACCTCGTTGCAAAGCCGACACATACCTCTGTTACAGACCCAGGGCTTTTTGCCGCAGCTTGGCTTGCGTTGAAGAGAGCTGCGGAGGCGTGCTTTGCGTGCTGCGCTTTGCTTTGCCTCGTTACAGACCTCGTTGCATAGCCGTTACATACCTCGTCACAGACCCAACCCCCAGCCCGGGCCAGCGACCCAGCTTTTTGCCGCAGCTTGGCTTGCGTTGAGTAGCTGCAATCAAGCTGGAGCTGCGGAGGCGCGCTTTGCGTCCTGCGCTTTGCTTTGCCTCGTTACATACCTCGTTGTGCTGCGCTGCATTGTGCTACTGATACTGCTTCTCAGGAAATGTTTGTCCCGTTACAGACCTGTGTGACAAGGACCTCCGTTACAGACCTTCGTAGCAAGATTCGTGCGTGGCGCGTCGCGCGTTACAGACCCCTAAAAAATCCATAGCCATGTGAGATAGTAGCAAGCAAAGTGATGCTTGTGTGTTAATCGTGGGTCTGTTAGTTTGGTTGCTTGCTTGTTTGCTTGCTTGTTTGCTTGCTTGCTTGTTTGCTTGCTTGCTTGCGGCTATCTTGCTTGCGCGCTATGTCCCCCACGCCATTGACAAGACATACACCCCTGGATATCATTGATTCTTCTGGTCAAGTGGCCAATGCTGAAGGTTAATGATGACAAAGGCTCTGCCTGTATGCAAGATTCTCCAAACCAGCCTCATTCACAACAAAACCCTGTGACAAGGAGCCCGTTTCATCCGTGGTTGTGGTGTTTGGCTCAAGGCTGACCCTCAAAGAGATTGGACTCATATGACTCATAGGAATAGGTTGCTCTACATATAGCCCGACTCTGCCCCTGCGCAACTTCCTGGACCTTCTCACAAATCCACATACTCTACACCAGGTAGTCCCACAATCTTGGGGTGCCAAAGCATCCTGCGGGTCCCTTGTTGCTTCAGCACCATTCGCACATTCCGAATGAACCCAACACCGTACCTTGTGGCTACAGCAACTGTGACGTATGGCAACAGCGCTCATTCCAATGTGCATGATCTCATTCTTGGGCCTTGCGCCACATACAGACTGCGCAGCGTGCGAATTTCGCAAAGAACCTCGTGAGTGTGAGTGATTGTGTTTGTTCCTTTTCTCGCCTTCTCCCCTCCTGATACCCACCCCCCTTCTGCTTGGCTGAAGTGCTGGTACTCTCACAGAGTACATGCCGGGCAGCGACGCATAGTTTGGCATCGTCGAGGTATTTCACTCGGGGAGCTGTATAATTTTTGTCCGAATCCGCTAGGTGCGCCCTGGCATGGAGCTCCTCGAAATCGCGGAGATGGCGACAAGCCTAGTGCCGCCTTTTGGTTCGGTGATGCGCCGGAAGCATCGCAGTTCTATCTCCGTTTCTCAGGTTCTCCCACCGCTGGCTCTGGAAGCAATCTTATGTTGGAGAATGAAAGTTGTCTTTATGGAAAGGTCTAGAGATAGGAAAGGAACTAGATGAAATGATCATAGGTTTGCAAGTTGCTAAGTTCAACGACTTGTTTTCTGTGGCTCCGGCGGTTGTGTGACGCATTGCGGGGCGGAGGCTCGCAACGCCTCGTGCGTAGGCATCGCGGTTTCAGTTTTTTGTTCCGACGGTGCATGGAGCAACGCTGCGGCAACAACGCTGTTGCATCCCGCGCTGAATTCAAGCAACATACATTGGAGGGATGGATGGATGGACGGAGCGAACGGGGTGGTCAGGCTCACAGCTTGCTCCCTCCCGCCCTGTTGTGAATGCGAGTAAACGGTACACCTTGCATGATATGCATGTACGTATAGAGATTGTGTAGTGCACATAGAAGCAAATGCTGTAGGAAGACATAAGATACGCTGGCATATGCAAGCATATCAAGTGCTAGGTACAAGCACAGGTCGCGTGTTTTTATGTACCGGGGACGGGTGCGCGCACGCGCTTTGGTGCTGGGCCTTCCACGATGCGTATCGTATGCGCACAACTCCGCACTTACTGTCTGGAACACCTGCATAGCGGCCAGGTGCACATTGCCTCACACTGAACGCTGTCAGACAAATCTGTGGATTGGGGGTCGTGTTCAACGTCTCCAGCTTTAGAAAGAATGAAAGGAATCTCACAAAGAGCAGTGAGTATTGAACCACGCTTAGGCAAGCGCCAGGCTCAGGCGAGCGCTCAAGAGAGGCCACCATAAGCCCTTTTCAAGCTTTGGTTTGGAGATGGGTGGGGGTCAAAAAAGGTACCCAAAATGGAACCTTGGTAAAGGGAAGCATGGACTAAATCTGCGGTCCATATCCTTGTGGTCAATTTTGACCCATACCCAGATTTTGGGAAGCCGAGATTTTACAAGTTGTCGGTGCCGGTGATTGCACTCACGAGGTTGAGAAGGCCCGGCGCTCATAGCCAACATGAGCAGTGCCCAAATGCATAATGCTCAGTAAGGGGAAGCCATGACAAAGAAAGAGCATCGGTTTTCAGGGAAGGAAGCACTGTCTTCCTCGGTCTCATGTCAACTTCGGACATAGATCCGAACAAAGTGATTTCCTCGAACTCATGTGATCCTTTGGATGAATCCGTCGTTAAGCTTTATCCCAGTTGTCCAGTGGTGCCCTTTTTGCCGTTGGTTCCCCTGTAAAGCCAGCCAACCGAAGAAGGATGCCTTGTTTCCATGGTCACTGGGCATCTGAGTTCTGTGCCAGCACAACTACCTCATTGCAGGCATCAAGTAGCCTGGTCGGCTTCGATGCTCGAAATCCTCTCAGGCTGGTGTTCCATGCGCATGTTGCCATGCGCATGACATCCAAGAAGGGTTCTGGAACGTTGATGCAGAGGGGTGCCAAGCAAACCCCATCAAAGTGTTGCCCGCAAAGTTGATCCGGGCAAGCAAGTGTGTTGAAGGCAAAGGGTTGCACAAAATCATGTTCGGATTTGAGGCGAGGCTGGGCTTTTCCTACTGGGCTTTCGCTGAATGAAGTTGTCAGCGCCTCAACTGTCAGGTCCAAGTTTCAGGAGTAGGTAGAGCTTCAAAGTAGTTTCGACAAACCACACAGGAGGTTGTGCTTGCTTCTGCACCTGTTGTTGTTTTACATTCTACGTCAACTTAAATTGCACATTTGAGTTGCACATCGGCTGACAAATATGTCGATGCCTATCATGGCAACTGCAATGTTGCAAACAACAACTGCCCTGTTTGCGATGCCCGCTTGGCTTTTGTGCGGCCAATGACAAGCGGTACGACCCGTTCCCATGGCGGGGGCTGCGAAAAACACGGCCTTCGGCTTGAGGCCGCGCACGACACCGTGAACCCGGGCGATGCCCCAAGATGGCTCAGCCCAGCACCGCCGGCCATTTCGCGATGCAAGCGTAGAAGACCGGAGCGTTGCGAGGAATGCTGTCAGGCCTATTGGGATACTGCGGATGGACGAAATCCTGCACCACTGGGAAACCATGGGCAACCATTGTTTGCTGCCATTTCCAAAAAAAAACATCATTCCAGGGTTTCTTAGGTGGTGCAGTTTTTTTTTTATCAAATATCGTTTGATGGTAGCTTCGGTGTTACTGAATTCGCCAGGCGGACCTTTTGAAGGTGGACTTCGGCGTGCATGTCGGCCGCCAAGGCCAAGGATTCGGCTCGCGACCGGGAAGATTCCAGGCTGAAGTTTTCTGGCACGGAAAGATGCAAACCAAGAGCGCGAAGACGTGGGAAGCGCGTGAAAGAGTGCTGTAGGGGTACCTTCCACTTCCATTCTTTCCAGGGATCCTTCTTTCTAGAAAACCTCTGGAAACCCACAGAAAACGGCCGGTTTGTGGAAAGAACGATGGTTGAAAAGAATGCTTGGAATCAACCCCTAGAGACAACTGGCTTTGTCCATGCCTGGCTTTTGACCTGGATGGGTTGATTGCCCGGGAATTGCCAAGCCCGCTGAGGTTGAGGGACACATTCTGGACTGCGCTTTCTCTTTGGCCTTTGATCCCATGCATGATGAGCGCGGGCCTCTGGATGATGTCTACCCCCAAACCACTACCCCATATTTTGCTAAATTTCATGAGCCTCCCAACTCTTGGGAAATGGCTGTGGTGGTCCAAACCCATTTTGGTTGGGTGAATTCACCACCCATATTAGAACCTGTTTTAGTGGGGATGGGGATGTTCACTGGGGGGTAACCGGGCTTTTGACCCATGGCCACATTTGGCTGGTTGCTGAGGCTCATGCGCACGGTTCAAGAAGCTACCGAGGAGGGCATAAGGCCCGGCTCAGCAAGCATATCATAGAAGCTGGTCTTTTGAGGCTTGTGTGGTTCTGTTCTTTTTTGGTGGGCTAAATCAAAGCTTGTTGCTACCATATCAAGGGTTGTAAAGATGTTGCCAGGCTAGCCAGACTTGCAATATGACTCGGTATGTAACTATACAACTTGATCTGCTGGAGGCACGCCGGGCACGATGCGCGCATTGCAGACATCGGCAGCCGAATTCGCGAGGTGATGGAAGCCGGGGAGGCCTGATGCTCAACAATGATTGTAAGAGCTACAGTTTTCCTTTGCAGTTGAGATGGTTTAGGATGTATTGACCTAGTCACGTGAATGTCAAGTATTGGATCCTTGGGATTGAGCTTCTTTGTTTCCACATATACAAGCTTGGGGATGGATCGAGAGTTTTCCCGCAGACTGGCTTGAGTCAAAGCTTGCTCGGTTTGAGGTCGTAGGGCGATTGTTGGTCGATGGACAGGGGTTGTGCAGGTGCATCGCTCCGACGGCAAGGTTCTGCCCGTGAAGGCGGGAGATGAGCTATTTGGAGGGGGGTCAGAAGTCGGTCAGCATTTGCAGTGTCAATGTCGGTCAGTGCAAGTCTCATCCAAGCGCAGGAAAAGCGCATTGCAATGTTCAACTTGAGGCTATCCAGAACCTCACCGGGCACTCCATTGGACCTTACAAGATCCACTCAGGAAAGTGGTCGCCTCAATATGGCAGTTCGAAAGCGGTGTGGGTGAAATGTCATGAGTCAAGTGCATGACACTGCCGTGTCTGCCACAGACATTTGTTCGTTCCCTGTCCCTGTGACCTCCTCGCCTCCTAGTTCTTACCCCCATTCTTGGCCCTGAGAGTCTCGCAGCGTCATGAGAGTTTCCTGGTTGCAAGTGGGAAGCAGCTCACACCAGGTCTTTACCCTCCGTCGACACCGGCGGGAATGAGCGCATGCTGGCGGGCGAGCTGTGGGCTGCGGCTCAGCTCCATAGCGTTTTCGGATCGTTCTGCTCTAAGTCGATCTGTTTGGTCAGGGGGAAAGTGCGGAGTTGCGAACACCATGTGACTATGGGTCAAAATTAGTTCACTGGAAGATCGCAGGTTTAGTCCTTATGCTCATTTACCAGGGTTCCATTTTGGGCACACATGTTTGACCCGCAGCCATGTTGCTCACCCATGTCCGGGTCACGGGACTTCACGATGACACGCAAAGCTGCTGATGGCAATCAGGGATAGGCGTGTATCAGCCAGGAATGCGAAAAATGGTTTGGGCATGGTCAGGTGCCAGTGCTTTGAAGACAGTAGCTATGCCAGAGCAGGCTGTTCTCATACTGATGACAGCGGGTCAGTGCTGGACATGCGTTGGACATTGAAATGGATGTATCATCGCTTTGGTGCTTTGGTATCTTTACACTAATTTACACTGGCAAACTGCACACCTGCAGCTTGAGCAGTGACTCTTGCTAGATGCAGGGTACAGAATGCACTGGCGAGTGTGCACTCTCGGCACAAGTTTCTCTGATCTAGGTGGAAACCTTTGGTTCCGCGGGCGGCCTGGGCTATGTTGGAAACGGAGGCATGGCAGGGAGCGAGAGAACGAGTGCTGGCGCTTGCTTGACGCCATTCATGCGGAGGCAACTGCTCCCACTTCATGCGGACATCTAGTTCAGCGCCCTCGCAGTGGCAAAGGCCGGTAGAAACAAGAAAAACAACGCCTATCAGCCCTGAGCATGAGAAAGCCGATATGTTGCCTGAAAGCTTTTGATGAGTTGTGCCGGTAGGCACAGGTCCCGGATCTATATGAGTCATGTCATATGGGTAGCTGGCTAGGTCCATGCTGAGCTCCAGAGCGCTGAATCTGTCGCAGCCTCGGCGCTTGCAAGCGGGGCGCTTTTCTCGGATCCGAGAAATCTGAAGGGAGCGGAATGATTTTTCTGGGACTTTGGGAGCTGGGTTCATCATTGTACCTGTAGCACACAGAAGCTGGGAGGTGGTCTGCGTCATTCGGAACCCAACTTGGCGTGAGAAAGTTGCCGCTGCATGCGTTGCTTTTGATATTAGCCGTGGAGCAATTCACATGCACATGGTCTTCGATGGGCATAACCTGTAGGTCAATCATTGTTTTGCTCGATTTGTTCCATTCCGGACTGCGCCTGCACGCCCATGCCATTGAATTGGCATGATTGTCACGTGTCAAGAGTGTGCTCGCTCTAGCTTTATTTTGATGACGGGTTGAACACAAGCCCCGCGTAGTCGGTCTCCTTCGGATTTCGTTCCAGCTCTCGCTTGGATCGAACCAACTTTTCTGCCCAACCTTTGTGAGTCTACAGCCGTGGTGTCTAACAGATGAAACAAGAAGCGGTGCCACATTTAGCCTTCCTGGAATTTTGAAATGCTTGACTCTAATTGTTCCAGACCCACGTTGCGGAAGTTCCCATGCGCGCAAAAAAGGGAAAAAAAGGAAAACAAATATGAAAAAACAAACGAAAGATGGCCTGTCGCGATGCGTTGCACTCCATGTTCAGTGGCTACCGGCCCGCGAAGTGGAGGTGACTCTAGCTGCGTGTGGCTGAAGGTTCAAGAGCTGAGGAAGTTGTTTTTCTGGGATGATCAGTCTCTTTTTTTGTCTGAATGTTCAAGAGCTAGGTTGCGCACCGTGTGCATTGTGGAGGTTTTGCACAGCTGAAAGAGCGTCTGCTGTTTTTGTGTGTGAAGCAACAAACACATGAACAGGCAACTAGTTAACCTTGATTCTTCAAGCCACGATCTTCAGGCTGGAGCTGATCGACAAGCGCTTCAGCACGTTGGCCTTCTGTCCACGATGGGTGGTGCAGGTACCGGGCCATGGCGAGGTGATTTTTTTTGCAATTCATTATGTGAATCAGCTTTGCCTCTGGAGTAAGTTAAGTGGCACGGCTGTTTTGCCGGTAGACCCAGCAACAATAATGCTCAAGCTGAACAGCACCAATCTAGACAAGCAATTCAGCCACATCTAATCGCAAGGACCTGATCAAAGCGCCACCTGATTAGGCCTCGCCACACACTTGACCCCTAGCTTGACGTGCCCTTCATCATCCGCGCGATGCTTTCAACAATCAATATACAGACAGCAGGTGTGGCAAGGCCTTAGTTGTCGACACATTTGTTTAGGAAGCCGTGCCAGAGTCTAGTTGTGTTATCAGCGGAAAGCTGCATGAGCAAGCGAAATGCTTTTGAACGTAGCATGAAGACGTCAAGTAAACCACTGCATGAGAACAGGTGGAAGAAACCAACATGCGAAGATGAGACCTGTCAGGAATGGCATTTCGAAGAACATGACGCTCTTTGACGAACAGCTGGTTCCGAACTCTTCGACAATGTTGACAAACTCGGTTCGTCCATTAGCAACACGCAACGTTTTGCTGACTCGCCCGGAACGAATGCCGAAAGCATCATTGGCTTTCCCATGGAAACTGTACTCAGCAATCTGAAATGCGTGTCATTGAGCATTAGCCTGGCTGTTCAGGCAATCCTGAATCCTTCCTTCCAGGTTACGTAAGGGGTCCGCCGTTGCAGTGGCAAGCCCCGAAAGATTAAGGACTAGGATTGGCCAACCCTCCAATTTGTGACATTCCAGCTACAAGTAGCATTCTTTGGTAAATTGTCACTATGTTTGTATGACCCTATATCTGGACATATTCTTAGTGCCCCAACCAGCTCCAGATGCTGTGGCCTATGCATCCCGAACCCTATGTGCAGGAGGCTGAGCGCAGCAAGTTCAAGTTGGCCAAAGGTTCAGACCAGGTGCCTGACCTCGCCTCCTTTCACCCCAAAGCTGCGTCAATGTCTGCATGGTACCTTGGCGGTTCCCAGCCATCCGATTCCTGGGGTGTTTCGGGTTCAGTGGTCAAAGTTATAGCAGGGGATCTGCGGCCATTCAGCCAGTGACTGAACATTCGAAAGTTGAGGGACGTCAAGAGTAGAGCCATGGAACTCAAAGCGCAAGGGAAGTGCTCCGAAAGGTTTTCTGACAGGGTTCCATTTCTTGACGACCCAAAGATGGACTTAACTCCAGGGGTTCTACGTTTGGGGGAATGAACCACCCCTGGGTTGAAGTCTATCCTGGGGTGAAGTGGAAACCTGCCTCTCCATGTGCGCAGCGCTGGTGGTCTTCGCCCTTGGACGAGCTGTGCAACGTGGGGGTCGTGGGCAGGTGCCCCCTCAATGCGTCAAAGCGCCTTATGCCCAAAATGTCTGGGACTTTGCTCCTGTTGCGCAGTGGGCGCGGTGCCTGCTGCCAGTTGTGTGCTCATAGCTGCATCTGGCGAGGTATCCGCCCTTGGCAGATTTGAGAGGTTCGTACACTGCACAGCCCAAGACTTAGCGCCAGCATGCTTATGCCGCCTTGAGCGTTTTGACGCCTCTTAAATTCAGTGAAACACATTTCCCACCTCGATTTTGTTAGGGAGACCTGCGCAATTGAATGCTCACCGGCCTGGGATAGGATGATAACACCGGAAACTCACATGCACCAAAGTCAAAAGAAACTGGTTCATCCTTACTTTCTGGGCTATATCAAGTTAAATGGTCCTTTGGAGGTTGCCAGAGACCAAGGTACGAGCACACAATCTTGCTTGGAAGCTCCAAGAAGGAGGCCCAACGGGAAGGAGCCCTGTCGTACGCCTCGAAATGTGTATCCTGGTTCTAGCGTCGATGCTAGGGCCAAATTTGAACAGCACTGTTTAACAAATTAGAACGAGTTTTCAGGAGCTTACACAGATGATTGAACATTCGAAACAATTATGTTGAAGATGTTGTGTCCCGGACCAGAAATTGAGCAGCTTCCTTGATTTCAAATTGGGCCAGTTTGTGGGTTTGGGATGGGTGGGATGGACCGCAGTTTGGCATTCGCTTTTGAGACGCGGCTTGCAAGGTCTTGACCCGTGGTGCCTGCCTGAGACATGCGCGCCTTCCAGTTTCCATGGGAAGTGGCGCAACGACTCTCCGGCAAGTTGGCCTTCGCATGTTCCTCCGTTTGCGTCGGTGCCTGCCTTTGGCCGACCCAGGGTCTCAGAATCAGCCAGAATCAGCTGCTGCAGCTAGAATCGTGTGTAAAACACGGGCGCCCCTCCAGGGTTGACCTGCCGTGAGCATGATGCATGTATATTAGTGCCTTCCTTGGGGCAACGAGAGATGATTCCCTGAGAACGATGCGAAAGCGGCAAGGTAAGATATTGCGTATGATGTTCCAAGCGTATTGTGCCAACTTTGAGGACGCAGCCGCATGGTCATGTGTAGAGGCTTGGAGTCTTGGGCGTGCCGTGCGGCCAAGGTACAGACTACTGAGATATCAGTAGCACGAGTATTGCGGTGGACGAAAACTGACACGGCTTAGCGTGATATCCCTATGAATCTCAACGGACACCTTGCCACAAGAAGGTGATTCTCCCTGAGTTTGAATAGAGATTATAGAGAGCCGAACTGATCAAAGAGTCCGTTGAGCCCCAGTGGAGGTTGTTCCCAGCAAGGTGGTAACTGCAGCAGGTTACGGTAAATTCAAAGGATTCAAAGCCCAGCTGTGGCACCACTGATGTGCTATGCCAAAAAGCCATCAAATGTGTGTTTGCACTAGTTCATGTTCTGAACGTGCGTGCAACCCTTGCTGTACATACGTATTGCGTATTGGCATCAATCTGGATGCCTTGTGCTTTATAATGGGCCAGACGAGTTATAGCTTGGCAGTGTTTCAGACTGCCCCTCGGGTAATTTTGGTTTGAAGCTTGATACGACTGGCGCATTGATTTACTAGATATGAACTGACAGCAAGCCCTTTTGGACGTGTTTGGAATTTGCTACTGCACGTGTTTGGTGATGCCATGCTTCTTGACCCAACCCTTGCACTATGGCTCCTTGACGGAATTCTAAGGATGGCTTTGGACATTACAACCTACAGCTCATGAGAAGATGGTGTGTCCAACATGAACATAGTTGATGGCAAACGCGCTGAGGTTTGGACAAGGTAGAGCATTGTAGGGCTGCCTCGCGCCGGGCGATGGGCGATGACTCGCGGAGCTGAGCCATGATCGAGTATGACAAGGCGCGGAATGCTGAGAGTCCGACCAGAACCCATGTCTCTGAAACAGGAAGCAGCTCCAGTTGCCGATATTCCTACTACGACGCACGTGGTCATGTCATTCACTATGATACTACTTTTGCATTACGGAATTCATCCATGACTTGTGATGGTTGCCCCCACTACACCAGAAAACCACAACAAAGCTGACAAGGCATGTGTTCGATTAGGATTCAACCGTGTATTGCGCAACGATACCGCAAATGCAGAGAAGCAAATAGCATGAGTAAGAGACGCCACTCGCACTGCCACATGCAAGCATCTCAGCCCCAATCGACACACTTGCGTCTTCACATTGTTTGTGTTCATCGAATATCCTAGGGCTTCGCCATCACCAGCTGCGCTGATTGGCTGCAGCCATTCCCACCCACCCACCCTAGCGTGCGTGCGCGCGTGTGCGGGCGCGTGCATGCATGCACGCGTGCATGCGTGCGTGCGTACGCGCGCATGCGTGCTTGCATGTGGCGCGCGCCACGCACGCACGCCCAAAGCCAATCAGACGAAGACTGCGTCCCCGGTATCGCCTCTCAGCCCCGCAAAACCCCGGGAACTTGACCAGCAAGCACGGTATTCACGATGTTTTCCTTATAGTGGCGCCAGCCCCGCTTTCGCAGGAATTCGTAGAAACCCCGCACACCTGATCGCTAACATGCCCGCTATGTCCGCCCACTGCCAAAACCAACTTTCAGGGGGCCATTTTTTGAGGGCTGGCACGATGCCGGGGATGAAAGGGATGCATGATGCAGGACTGGTGAAGTTGGCGAGGATGTAGAGGATGTTGGCGGGGATGCTGGCGACTACCGGGCCGATTTGCGCGGCATCCACAGAGTTTGTTTGAAGGTTGGGCAACGTGGCATCAGGAGCCCTTCGCAAGGCCAGGCATGTCGGAGATATTTTGGGGTCCAAATGTTTCGGCTGGCCTGCGTCCGGGTGTCGCAGGGGATGCTGAGGAGCTCCTGGTGCAACAAAGCACGCCAGCGGTATACCCTATACAGGTAGAGTTGCCCTCGCTCTTCGAGCTCGCAGACACAGCGCAGCTGGATATATGAATGCGTGCGCTTTGTATGATTTCATCTTCTTATTGTTATTGCTCTTGATCTTGCTCTTGCTCTTGATCTTTTTGTTGTTCTTGGAGTTGTTGGTGGTAGTGGTGCTGCTGCTGCTGTGGGCGCTACTGGTGCTCGTCCTGCTGGTGCTGTTTCTGTTGCTGTTGCTGTTATTGTTGTTGTTGTCGCTGTAGTGGTGGTGGTGGTGGTGGTGGCGGTGGCGGCGGCGGCGGCGGCGGTGGTGGTGGTGGTGGTGGTGGTGGTGGTGTTTGTGGTGGTTGTTGCTGTTGGTTCTTGTTCTTGTTCTTGTTTTTCTTGCCGTCTTGTGCTTCTTTGTCTCTTGATCCTCTAGGACAAGACGTCAAGGATCAGATTTATTCCGGAATATGTTATTCCTAGTTTTGCACCCGAGCGTCGGCGGAGTGATTTCCTTGGTCAGACAGAGCTGGTTTCACGTCCATTTGCTGCACGGTGTGTTTGCAAAATGTGATTTTTAGAGGGACCTTTCAGAGTCTCTTTTTCCTTGGGGTTTCCCAGTAAACAAACCCTCCCCCCCCCCAAAAAAAAAAAGGAGAGGAAAAAAAGGAAACATGTTCTTTTGGTTTCCCTGTAACCCCTCAAAAAAAAACACAAAGCAAGCCTCAAAAATTCTGTCAGATCCACATGTGAGCCATTTCGCTTGCCTTCGGAGGGCGGCCTGGGCCTTTGGCTGCTGCTGCAGATTGCGGGCACCACCTGGCCCAGCGCGGTGCCACCGGCGCTCCTGGCCTCAGGCGCGTGCAGCCCGTGGTTTGGGGCTGGCCACGGGAGATAGAACTAGGTCCCCCAGCTAGGTGCCTTTGTACCGTTTCTGTTTTGGTTGGGAGGCTTCCCCTGCTAAAATAAACTACAGAAAAAGTTGGTACCCTTATTCTAACCTCCCTGGAGGACCTAGACAACTTGAAGCCGCAATCAAAACCCGGGTAGATGAAGGTTAGGAACAATCCCCTTGCCATAAATGGGTGCGGGAATCGGAATCCGCCGCTTGAATTATTGAAACATGGTTCTGGGGATCGACCATTTTGCTACCGGGTTTTGACTATCACTCGCTGGTACTCAGTAGGGAATGAGGAGATATGGCCGTGGGTAAAAACGGTTTTGGGATCCCATTCACCACCCATGTTAGGACCTATTTTAATGGATTGAGATTTTCACTGCAGTTACGCGATTTTGACCCATGGCCATATGAACCATCCCCTGTGGTTTCCTTTAAGGGGACCCCTGGGTTCATTCCCTCATTCCCTACTCAGCACCAGCAAGACAACATCATGTGAATCAACTTGCAAGAAGTTCGAACGTCCACCCCAATTTCCCGACATTGTTGTTTTTGATAGGGCCGCTTTGAGTTTCATCAGATGGGCGCAAAGACTCCTCCAGCAGACTGTGTTACCACTCTTTGTTTTTGCCATAGGGACTTGATAGGGACCTGATGCATAGAGTGTAGGACTTTGAGATGCGCAAGTTCGCCAAGACTGTGAGATTCATGAGTACATTGAGCAGGCACACATACTTGAGATGGCGCTTCCCATGAATTGAAAGGAAAAGCTTTGAAGCTCAGCTTTCGCCTTGTCGAAGCCTTCCTAAGGAATCAGCCTTGTCATGGGCCTCTACGAGGACGTGGACCTCGTGACCCGCGACCGAGACCTTTTCTTAGGCCACCCCTATGCCTTCCAGCTCTTCGCAGTGGTTGTGGGCAGCCTTCTGATCTTCAAGACCAATTCTGCGTACCAGAGATATTGGGAGGCCTGGAAACACGGAACTTCCCGTGCAGTTTTAGATGCGACCTCTGGAATCTGCTGTCATGTCTGCAGAGCTGGTTGGGCCATAGGGAGAGCTGGTGATTGACAATGTTCTTCATTCAGAGTCTCTGGGGCATTGCTGCTGGCATGTTGCTGTTTGAAGTTTGGAGGCTGCTGGG
>CAUJNA010003701.1:132500-167500 GCA_963377175.1 Effrenium voratum | reverse complement strand
CTACGCGTCTCAGGCAAAGGGATGGCTGCTGATTTGCTCGTTGCCGCGCATCGGGATTTCACGTGGCACCGGAGCCAGAGTTCTTTCCAAGGTTTGCTTCGCTGCGCTAAGCGGTGCTTGTTTCTGTGTACGCATGCCTGTTCGCGTGTGTAATCATATAGCTTAGTTTGTTGCAATTTCACGCAATGTTCTGGAATGTAATGTAACGCAATGTAGCTCAAAGTAACGATATGCAAAGCGCCGGAATGTAACGCAAGCCAATGCAACGCATGTAAATGCGTTTGTGTATATGTGTGTGAAAGTGTCTATGTATGTATAGAGCGTAGTGTATTGTATGTAGTGTAATGTGGCGTCATGTAATGCAATGTAGGGAGTGTGTTGTGGTGTACTGTAGCGTTAGTTTTGCAACGCAGCGCAAATGAATGTAATGTAATGTAATGCAATTTGTGCGTGTGTAGGTACTGGATGCTACTTTATGTAATGTAAAGAAACATACGTCATGTGTGTAATCTGTGAAATGTGTGTAATGTATGTATGATACGTCGCGGTATGTTGTAATGTGTTGGCACTGTATAACTGCATGAAATGCATGTATGTATGTATGTCTGTGTGTCTGTTTGTTTGTTTGTGTGTATGTATGTATGTATGTATGTATGTATGTATGTATGTATGTATGTATGTATGTATGTATGTATGTATGTATGTATGTATGTATGTATGTATGTATATGTATGTATGTATGTATGTATGTATGTAATGTATGTATGTATGTATGTATGTAATGTATGTATGTATGTATGTATGTATGTATGTATGTATGTATGTATGTATGTATGTATGTATGTATGTATGTATGTATGTATGTATGTATGTATGTATGTATGTATGTATGTATGTATGTATGTATGTATGTATGTATGTATGTATGTATGTATGTATGTATGTATGTATGTATGTATGTATGTATGTATGTATGTATGTATGTATGTATGTATGTATGTATGTATGTATGTATGTATGTATGTATGTATGTATGTATGTATGTATGTATGTATGTATGTATGTATGTATGTATGTATGTATGTATGTATGTATGTATGTATGTATGTATGTATGTATGTGTATGTATGTATGTATGTATGTATGTATGTATGTATGTATGTATGTATGTATGTATGTATGTATGTATGTATGTATGTATGTATGTATGTATGTATGTATGTATGTATGTATGTATGTATGTATGTATGTATGTATGTAATGTAATGTAATGTAATGTAATGTAATGTAATGTAATGTAATGTAATGTATGTATGTATGTATGTATGTATGTATGTATGTATGTATGTATGTATGTATGTATGTATGTATGTATGTATGTATGTATGTATGTATGTATGTATGTATGTATGTATGTATGTATGTATGTATGTATGTGTATGTATGTATGTATGTATGTATGTATGTATGTATGTATGTATGTATGTATGTATGTATGTATGTATGTATGTATGTATGTATGTATGTATGTATGTATGTATGTATGTATGTATGTATGTATGTATGTATGTATGTATGTATGTATGTATGTATGTAATGTAATGTAATGTAATGTAATGTAATGTATGTATGTAATGTAATGTATGTATGTATGTATGTATGTATGTATGTATGTATGTATGTATGTATGTATGTATGTATGTATGTATGTATGTATGTATGTATGTATGTATGTATGTATGTATGTAATGTAATGTAATGTATGTATGTATGTATGTATGTATGTATGTATGTATGTATGTATGTATGTATGTATGTATGTATGTATGTATGTATGTATGTATGTATGTATGTATGTATGTATGTATGTATGTATGTATGTATGTAATGTATATGTATGTATGTATGTATGTATGTATGTATGTATGTATGTATGTATGTATGTATGTATGTATGTAATGTATGTATGTATGTATGTATGTATGTATGTATGTATGTATGTATGTATGTATGTATGTATGTATGTATGTATGTATGTATGTATGTATGTATGTATGTATGTATGTATGTATGTATGTATGTATGTATGTATGTATGTATGTATGTATGTATGTATGTATGTATGTATGTATGTATGTAATGTATGTATGTATGTATGTATGTATGTATGTATGTATGTATGTATGTATGTATGTATGTATGTATGTATGTATGTATGTATGTATGTATGTATGTATGTATGTATGTATGTATGTATGTATGTATGTATGTATGTATGTATGTATGTATGTATGTATGTATATGTATGTATGTATGTAATGTATGTATGTATGTATGTATGTATGTATGTATGTATGTATGTATGTATGTATGTATGTATGTATGTATGTATGTATGTATGTATGTATGTATGTATGTATGTATGTATGTATGTATGTATGTATGTATGTATGTATGTATGTATGTATGTATGTATGTATGTATGTATGTATGTATGTATGTATGTATGTATGTATGTATGTATGTATGTATGTATGTATGTATGTATGTATGTATGTATGTATGTATGTATGTATGTATGTATGTATGTATGTATGTATGTATGTATGTATGTATGTATGTATGTATGTATGTATGTATGTATGTATGTATGTATGTATGTATGTATGTATGTATGTATGTATGTATGTATGTATGTATGTATGTATGTATGTATGTATGTATGTATGTATGTATGTATGTATGTATGTATGTATGTATGTATGTATGTATGTATGTATGTATGTATGTATGTATGTATGTATGTATGTATGTATGTATGTATGTATGTATGTATGTATGTATGTATGTATGTATGTATGTATGTATGTATGTATGTATGTATGTATGTATGTATGTATGTATGTATGTATGTATGTATGTATGTATGTATGTATGTATGTATGTATGTATGTATGTATGTATGTATGTATGTATGTATGTATGTATGTATGTATGTATGTATGTATGTATGTATGTATGTATGTATGTATGTATGTATGTATGTATGTATGTATGTATGTATGTATGTATGTATGTATGTATGTATGTATGTAATGTATGTATGTATGTATGTATGTATGTATGTATGTATGTATGTATGTATGTATGTAATGTATGTATGTATGTATGTATGTATGTATGTATGTATGTATGTATGTATGTATGTATGTATGTATGTATGTATGTATGTATGTATGTATGTATGTATGTATGTATGTATGTATGTATGTATGTATGTATGTATGTATGTATGTATGTATGTATGTATGTATGTATGTATGTATGTATGTATGTATGTATGTATGTATGTATGTATGTATGTATGTATGTATGTATGTATGTATGTATGTATGTATGTATGTATGTATGTATGTATGTATGTATGTATGTATGTAATGTATGTATGTATGTATGTATGTATGTATGTATGTATGTATGTATGTATGTATGTATGTATGTATGTATGTATGTATGTATGTATGTATGTATGTATGTATGTATGTATGTATGTATGTATGTATGTATGTATGTATGTATGTATGTATGTATGTATGTATGTATGTATGTATGTATGTATGTATGTATGTATGTATGTATGTATGTATGTATGTATGTATGTATGTATGTATGTATGTATGTATGTATGTATGTATGTATGTATGTATGTATGTATGTATGTATGTATGTATGTATGTATGTATGTATGTATGTATGTATGTATGTATGTATGTATGTATGTATGTATGTATGTATGTATGTATGTATGTATGTATGTATGTATGTATGTATGTATGTATGTATGTATGTATGTATGTATGTATGTAATGTATGTATGTATGTATGTATGTATGTATGTATGTATGTATGTATGTATGTGTCTATGTATGTATTAATGTAATGTAATGTAATGTAATGTAATGTAATGTAATGTAATGTATGTATGTATGTATGTATGTATGTGTGGAATGTATGTATGTATGTATGTATGTATGTATGCATGTATGTATGTATGTATGTATGTATGTATGTATGTATGAATGTATGTATGTATGTATGTATGTAATGTAATGTATGTGATGTATGTATGTAATGTATGTATGTATGTAATGTCATGTATTGTAATGTAATGTAACGTAATGTAATGCAATGTAATGTATGTATGTATGTACTGTATGTATGTATGTATGTAATGTAATGTATGTATGTAATGTAATGTAATGTAATGTAATGTAATGTAATGTAATGTAATGTAATGTAATGTAATGTAATGTAATGTAATGTAATGTAATGTAATGTAATGTAATGTAATGTAATGTAATGTATGTATGTGTGTATATATGTATGTATGTATGTAGGTATGTATGTATGTATGTAGGTAATGTATGTAAGGTAAGGTAACGTAATGTAATACAATGTATGCATGTATGTATGGATGGATGTATGGGTTGTACGTATGCATGGTATGTGCGTATATATGTGTATGTTGCCGGTTATGGAATGTATGGATTGTATGGATTGTATGTATGAATGGAACGTAACGTAACGTAATGTAACATATGTGCGTATGTATGTACGCAATGTATGTACGTGTGTATGTATGTATGTATTTGTGTATGTATGTATGTATGTATGTAATGTAATGTAATGTAATGTAATGCAATGTAATGTAATGTAATGTAATGTAATGTAATGTAATGTAATGTATGTTTGTATGTATGTATGTATGTATGTATGTGTGTGTATGTATGTGTGTGTATGTAATGTATGTATGTAATGTAATGTAATGTATGTATGTATGTAATGTAATGTACTGTACTGTAATGTAATGTAATGTAAGGTAATGTAATGTAATGTAATGTAATGTATGTAATGTAATGTAATGTAATGCAATGTTATGTATGTATGTATGTATGTATGTATATAATTTATGTGTGTATGTATGTATCTATGTATGTAATGTATGTAATGTATGTATGTATGTATGTATGTATGTATGTATGTATGTATGTATCTATGTATGTATCTATGTATGTATCTATGTATGTATCTATGTATGTATCTATGTATGTATGTTTGTATGTATGTAATGTGTGTATGTATGTATGTTTGTATGTGTGTAATGTAATGTAGTGTAGTGTAGTGTAATGTAATGTAATGTAATGCAATGTAATGTAATGTATGTATGTATGTATGTATGTAATCTATGTATGTATGTAATCTATGTATGTATGCATGCATGCATGCATGTATGTATGTATGTATGTATGTATGTAATGTATATATGTATGTAATGTAATGTGTGTATGTAGTGTAATGTAAGGCATGTATGTATGTTTGTTTGTATGTATTAATGTATTAATGTATGAAAATGCAATGTATTATCGAATGTCAGTAAGGAAGTAAGTACGGCAGTAACTCTGTACGTATCTATGTGTGTAATGTATGTACGCATGTGTGCAATGTTATGTTATGTTGTGTATGTGTGTGATGCAAGGCAATGTAGTGCAATGTAATATAATGGCTTGTACTGTAATGTAGTGTAACGTAATATTTTGTAATGTATTGTGTGTGTACTGTGATGTACTGTAATTAACGTAATGCTGTATAATGTGAATGCATGCAAAACTGTAGTGCGACGCAAGGCAACGCAATGCATTGTAATAATGCATGTGCTGAATGTATTTATGCATGTGACTTATGTATGTTTATGTGTAATGTAATGCAATGCAATGTAATGTAAGGTATGTATGTACGTATGCATGCATGCATACATGTATTTATGTATGTATGTAATGTAATGTAATGTAATGTAATGTAATGTAATGTAATGTAATGTAATGTAATGTAATGTAATGTAATGTAATGTAATGTAATGTATGTATGTATGTATGTATGTACGCTACGTACACACTACACATACATTGCACTACATCACATGACATTGCGTTGCACTGCACCACATGCATACATACATGTATACATAAAGGACGTATGTTTGTATGTGTGCATGTGTGTATGTGTGTTTGTCTGTATGTATGAATGTATATTCGTTTGCGCTTCAAAGGCGCACCTTTTTGACTTGGTTTGAGCTTCACCGCTGGACACTGGAACCTGGTCCATTGTCAGTTCCATACACCTCGAAGGGCCGAGCGGAGGTCATGATGTGTCGTTCTGACTCCTGGTTAAGTAAGAAAAGAGCATGACATTGAGCCCCAGCTTTGGCAGAGTCAATCAGGTGACTGTTAGTGAACACCATGGTTAGATGCAATCACGTTCATGCATTCGGGTGAGCCAGAAGCCCAGGGCTTGCAAGGCTTGGCAGATTTGCCAGGTCATTTCGGATGGCACCTTATGGTACAGCACCTCAGCCAAGAGCGCGGCTCATCTGCAGGAGCCAGCTGTTAGAGTCAGGGGAAGTGGCTTTGACCTAGGCAGATATTCCCTTTCCATTTCCGTACCAGAACTTTGTCGAGGCAGGGAATGGACATCAGCAGCTGGCCGTTCCCTTTGCATTTGGGATGGAAGCTCTTCAAAGCCAACATCAACCGTAGCTCTTGCGTGGACTGCAGGCAAATCCAGACGACATTCGTGTCATGTCCCACAGTTGAAGGATGGCGGAAAATGACCAGGGACCAGGCAGAAGACAAGAGCAGAGCTTTTTATGGCAGAGACAAAGCTAATGAGCCTGCAGGTGATGGTGTGGCTCTTCTCCTTCTTGGCACCAGTGGTCATCAACGGCATGGTGTTCGACCAAGTGGCCAGGAGTGGATGCCGCCACCAAGGCAAAATTGACACGGGAAGTTGGCGAAATGCCAGGCTCAGGCTGCAGAATTGTTCTCTTTCAAAGTTCAGTTTGCCGCGGTGAGGGTGGTTGATGCTGGCTGCTTGGGCAAGCACCACATGAAGTGTGACAAAGCAGGAACGCGTGAGATTGTTGCTATTGACATGGACACCGTCTTGAGTCCAGTCAGCAACTTAGCTAAGCGACACGGCTGAGACTCATTGAAGCCCAAGAGCTCGTGGCTGATTTGGCTAGAGCGGAGGACCGTGGGTACCTTTTGCGTGGTGCTCACCTACCATGCGATCAAGAACACTGGAGATGTTCTGGAGGCCTGCGACTGACTGAAGACTGACTCGAAGCTTTGCAATTTGATCTAACTACACTGGATGCTCAGCTTCGGGCAGTTTGCAAAGCAGAGCACACTTGAAGACATGCGTGGCTGATTCGGGCTTGCCCGAGAGAGTTTGTTTTGACCTTCACGTGAACAGCCTCTTGCGCAAAGCGCTTGTTGTCCTTGTCAGCATGCAGGATCCTTATCTTCCCTACGATCCCAATGCATCTTTGGCGGCATGGTGTGTTTTCCCATCACATCATTCCCACCCAACTTTGACAGCCTAAAGTCCAGTGACAGTTCTAGTGCGTGATTAAATGGCCAGGTCCGAGAAATTGGGTGATGCTTGGTTTGGATCCTTGCCATTCTGCAGGAACAGCTTGCTGTGAGCCTAGACAAAAAACGGCAGTTTTACAGCTTGATACTATTCTTAGCACCTTCCAACTTCGCAGCGCCAACATCTAACTCGTGCAGACGCCATGTCGAGTGACTCAGCTTTTGGAAAGCCTCGCGTAGCCAGTTGGCCCAACTGCGGATCCCAAGCGCCGAAAGCGAAATGAGACGCAGCCAAGGACTTACCTCTGGTGAATCTGCAGCGCTCGCTGAATCAGCGACTCCTCTCTTTGGGGGTTGTGCCCAGCGCACCAGGCGCGGACGAGAGAGGTGTTGATGACAGAGGTGACACTCAATCTTGCTCAGGGTTGTGGGATCAAGGGGTGTATCCCCTCTTCTGGGATACAAGGGAATCTCCCCCTTTATATGGGGGTTAGTGTTTGGGAAGCCCTTTCTGTTGTATCACAGAAGTGGTCATTTCCCACAGCCCTGATCTTGCTGGTTCTCACAGCCATTCGGCAGAACGCGTCCCTGCATCGACGGTATTTTTTTTATATTTAGTTTTTAAGAAAGCATGATGAAACTCAGCGCCTTGTGCAGCGCTAACCTTGTTACCCACTGTCACCTTTGACTCACCACCACTACCTTACTTGATTGTGGTGCCTTTGTATTCTTTGCCCAATGCCAATGCGTGTGTGGGGGGTGGTGCTCAATCTGGATCCAGGACGTGGTGACTCTTGTGCGCATTGTTCACCGCAGAGAGATTCCCATGTTGAGCAAAGATGCATGAGGGCGGCATGAAGACGACCGAGGACATCATGTCAAGATGTTGGAAGACTCAGGAAAAGCCAACGTTAGGAAAACATCCAGCAGGTCCTTCCTGCTTTGGTGCGCCCATACAATGTACAAAAAAGCACTGCAATGTAGTTTATTCCGAGCTAAATTCACGTGGACCTGCATTGTGCAGTATTGCCGGCCTGCTGCTTCATGCATCGCTGCACATCCGCATAGGCATCGCATGCTGTCCTTGCCTTGTCATGCATTGTCACACATAGTCATGCGTTGTCATGCATCATGACACAGTGACACACCACATCAGTGTTGCTCGCTGTCACGGCGTTGCCATCGCCTTCTGCATGGTTCCGCATTGTCACACCGCCTCGCTCTGAAGTCAACCCCTTTTGCCGCCGACACTGCGACCTGTGTGTGTGTGTGTATGTGTGCATGTGATATTGCATTCACATTTCAAGTGGTATGTTGGCAGAATGTGCAGGGCGGTGTAGTTGTGCTGCCGCGTATGATGCATTTCTAGATTAGTTGATGGATCATGAATGAGAAATTGGTGTCAATGATACTCATTGCTTATGTACTGAGGTCCATCATCGTGTCCATCACCAAAGCTGGATAGTTTGGAGGCTGGGAAGCCGGTCAGCTTGCTCTATCACTCCGGCTACACGCCAAGAGCGGACCCATGGTCACCCTGGCTCAACGTGTTTATGTTCTGTCCCACCAGGCTCGGGGCGAGCATCTCAGGGCATTCTTGTTCCAACCAGCATTACTGTCCGCAAGCTAGGAAGGCCACTCCAATTCCAGCTCCAACTCGCTTGTGTTTTTTTTTCTTTTGGTGGGGGGATGAATTTTATGACACAAATATGTCTGGTCGTATTCGGCAGACTCGTCGCGCTGCTTGCAGCGCTTGCAGGCCGTGGACGTGGTGCTGGCGGCAGAAATGAGGGAGCCAGTCCAGGCGAGTCTCTCCAATGCGTCTGGCACATGGGTCGACAAATATTTCGTTCGGCCCCAACATGACCATGGGCATGTGGTGAAAGTCGTCTTTTGTGGTGGAACGAAGTTTCTCAAACTCAACCAAAAATTGGTTATTTGTTGTATTTGTGTGTTAAAATGTTCACTCATGATGGTTTTTGGTCTTGGTCTTCTTTTTCTCTTTCCCCAATGGTCACCCCATGAAGACCGCAGCTTTTGATCAACCCCCATATGGAAGGTATCGAAGAAAGTCCAGGCACCAAAGACGCACAAGGCGCGGAGTGCAATGGCAAAGCTTGGATGCATGTATCAGGCTTCAGTGAGTCTTGTTCACTGGACCCAACGTGTTTTTGATTTGGCTGTGGGTCAAAAATAGGTACCACAAATGGAACCCTGCTAAATGGAAAGAAGGACTAAAACCTGCGGTCCCCTGGTGGTTTAATTTTGACCCATACCCATTTGTGCTTGTCCTGACAGCAATGAGGCCAACTCGAGCAATTCGGTTTCTGCCTGCCTGGGCTGCATACCCGCCACGCGTCGGCAAGTTTCCATGGGACAATATTGCCATGCTACGAATGACTTGGGGAAGGCGAGGCACAATATTTTATAGTATTCCCCCACTTTGGATCGTTCGACAAGGGTCTCCCAATTTGAAGACAGACCCATACAGAGAATACACATCCAGAATGCTCAGTGAATCCAGAGCTTTGCCTTGTATGTGTTTGGTAGATTATGCCGTTGGGCGAAAGCCGTTCAAACAACCAGCAGTTGTTTGTAGGAAACCACGAGGGGATTCACAACACCATGTCTGTGACTTCGGGCAGCTCTTTGCTGCAAGGTCACCTTTGGCTTTGCTCATCTTCAAGCTGCCAACTTCAAGTGAGGGCTTCAGTGCGTCTTGTCAAAGTGCGAGTGAGAAGATCCTGGCAAGCCGCCGTTGCTTGCAGTTGCGTCGATTGGCAAAGCCAGAGCAGCTTTCACGCTGGCATGCCTAAGGCAACCAGCATCAGGTTTAGGTGTTCAGCCGTCAACATCGACAGTAGCCGTGCTGCGCTTGAGAAATGCTTGCTTCGGGCCGGCAGCTGTCATGCACGAGAACTGTGACGGACGATCAGATTGATCAGTGTCCAATTGTCAACAAAATGCAATTTAGGGTTACAAGGAGTCTTCCTGGTTGTTGGCAACCTCTTATTCTTGTTGTAGCCAGGCTTATCTCCGGAAATTCCTCTTCATGTTTCTTAACATTCTAGCTCGGGATCGTTTCCTCTCAGTTTTCTACTCGGTTTGTTGCGTTGGGCGAAATACTGCTCGAACTGATAGGTTTGAACGCCATGGTGTTGCCCGTTCAGGTAGTGGTCACAGCGCAATGCTCCTCATCAGCTCAGGCCAGCGATTTCGTTGCGCGCCGTGGTTGGCTGCTGCGTGCCACGTATCCTGTCAGGTGCAAGTTTTGGCAGGCTGGGAGCCGGAGGCTGTTTTCCCTTGACTTGGTCATTTGCTGGAGGCTCTAAAGCGTGTGGCTGGCTGCCGGAGTCTTGGCTGCGACCACTTCCAGCACCTGCTGTCGCAGGCGAGCATTTTGTCGCCAGTTTGATCAAGCAAGTTGCACTGCTGGGCTTTTGGCGTAATCCGCAGCATTCGGGTCAGCAGACAACATGCTGAGACTGGGATGTTTGACTGAAACCATGATGGAAGCTCAGTTTTGTCACGGGACCAGGCTCAGAATAGGCCCAGCACACCAACGACATGTACAAGACAAGACCATAATCTTTGTCCACGTGTCCAAGACAGCTCTCAGCTTCGAAAGCATGTCCCGTGGCCCTGGACCTGAACTTGGAGTCTTGGACTCATGGACCTAGCACTTTGGACCGGAGACACGGGGTAGCTTGAACCAAGAACTGTATCTTTTAAGGCAACACAGCAACGAAGTGTCTCACACAACTCCGATGCGCTTTCCCTTGTGTCTTGTGACAAACCAGAATTCCAGGAGCACGGCTTTGACAGAAAGTTGGATGCACATGGGCAGGCAGATGCTCTTCCTGCAAGCAAGTCCTATGCCAGGAGACTGCTGAAACTGCATGCCCTGAAGTGTTTGCCCACAATTCTAGGGGTACCTTCCATTTCCATTCTTTCCAGGGATCCTTCTTTTCAGGAAACCATCAAAAACCCAGGGAAACAGCCGGTTTTTCAAAAGAACCATGGTTGAAAAGAATGGGGAATCAATTTCTAGAACAAGGGCTGGGAATGCACTTGCCATACAATATGAGCACGTCTACAAACCCGCCTTTAAGTATCAAGCAAGAGTTGCTTGTGCTGTGAGAGGGCAGCGTGTAAGCACAACCCGCGTAAGCCGACGCAAGCATGTTTCGAGGACATGCTGCATAAGCACCCGCGTCATGCTTTGTGACCGCGGCGTTTTGGTTGAACGCCAAGGGCTCAGCCCCGGCCCTGATCTTGAGCTGCTCCGTTCCGCAAGTTGTTTCTGACCGCCCTCGACATCTCAGGCCTGCCATCCACATGGGGAAACACCCATCTTTTCGAGTGAACCTTGATCTCTTTGATTCTGCTCGCCCAAGCCCCAAGACTGCAGCTCACGGCTGCCCGCTCGCCAAGGAAATGGAGGAGAAGCTGTCGGCCAAGTCCCAAGCGCGGGTCAGGCAGCAAAGCGTAGACGCCGAAAAGAAGAACAGCGCCAAGCTGACCAAAGATCTTGATTAGCTCTGCATAGAGAAGAAGCCCGCGTAAGCAACTCCTCCGCAGAAACGCTCAAAACGCTCGCTCGCAAGGGAAGTGTGAGCTTGTCATGCTTGCTGACTGCCGTGCAAGCTAAAAGCTGGGAAGCGTAAGAAAGCCATGGCTCGCGCGCAAGCATCCTTTCGTAGCGTAGCCAAGCTGACTGCCATGCGCTTGTTGTGTCAAGAAATCGGGCCGTTACGTGTGACTCGTTCATGAGGTGCAGTGCCTGTTTGGCCCAGACAATCAAAAAGCCGCCTTTAAAACCCACACAAAAGACGGTTCCCCAAAAAGGACAGACCCATTTGTCCAGCATCTCACCATTTGTGCGAGAGGACGCCTTCACCCGCAGTGCTCGCAGGAAGCTGAGGCCAGCCTTCCACTGTGAGGAAGGTGAAGAGTGAATGAGAGCTAGAAGTTACTTGCTGGTTCTCGGCAGGGAATGAGAAATGGAATGACCCATATGTACCATCAGGAAGGGGACCCCTGGGTTCATTCCCAAAACACATGAACCTGGGGATTCCCTCGAAGGAAAACATAGGGGATGGTTTATAGGGGTCATTCCCTTATTCCCTGCTGAGCACCAGCAAGGTTAAGGTCAAATCCACGTGAATGACCAAATCTGATCCGCCGCATATTGGAAAAGTCCTTGTTCGACCTGACTGCAGATGGTTTAGGGTTCTGTTACGATGATGTCTAAATTGCAGCAACTTGGCAGAAAGCCTCCATGTCCAGTTCTCAGGTCTAGCCTCTTAAGTCAAGCAGCTGATACGAAACGCTCAAAATCATGTTGGACCCCCGCAAATATCTATAGACCCCCCCGTAATTCATAAAGTACAGCGCTGGGGGTGGGCCCCCCTAGCTGTTGGGGGTTGATCAGGGAGATGCGTGTTTAATTTGGCTGTGTCAGGTCAGGTGCACCAGCAGTGTGCGAAACCTGCACTGCAGCAGACAATCGATGGCGAGTGAGGACTGCATGTCAGTGATTCCATTCATTCAAGCTGTAGGCGTCAAGCGAATATATCGGTTGTTGATGAGCTCAGATGAGAGATTCATACCATTCTGTAGAAAGCCTGCTAAGCGCGCCTAGATTGTGCCTCAGCCGCCGTTTGTAAGAAGTGTCAAAAACAACTTGAGTGCCAGCATAAGCACTGCTCTTGCAGGAAGGAAGCATGGTGCACAAGACTCTGCCAACTTTCCGACAGCCTCAATGAGGGTTCCGGAAGCATACGCACATCTCCGTGGCCACATGCTCAGCATTTCCTGAGCTGCAACACATGGCTGTGGGTCAAAACCAATGGTACCATTTTGGGATAGGTGCACCACACCATTTTAGTCTATTTTAGTGGTTGGATTGGGATGTTCACTGGGGGTACGGAGTTTTGACCCATGGCCACCTGTCTACGCTGCTTTTTGTCGCAGGTTCGTGGTCACCTCCACTGCTGGTGCTGCTGTGGTGTACGCCTGCCTGCGAAGTGGGAGGCTTAGTCCGTTTACAAGCTCGCCTGTTCCTTGGAACAGCGCTTTCCCCTACAACGGTTGTAGCAATCCGCAACTTCTGAACTACATGTTGGGTTTAGTAGCATGACGGACCAGTCATGTTTCAGCAAGACATGAAGCTGCAAAATGATTAGCGGCTCACCAACTGCTTCACAACCAAACAAAGACAAGAGTACAACACGACCAAGGCAAGCAAGAGGTGAAGAGCACCAAAATTCAGCAAGAGTCCTCGGCAACACGCGTGTCCTTCATGTTTGTGGAGAAAGCAGACTGTGCAGATTTACGTATTGTACGCCGATAAGAAGGGCATACCCACAGCTAAGAGCCATGTTGCCTCAAAGTGTGACTTTCGCGGCATTCCTTCCTCGCTTCACCTCGCCTCCGGCATCATTGTACTATGCAGATGTAGGCGACTGCCTATCCCGACTACACGCAACATCCAGCCTTTTACGTAGTGAGGCTGAGTCTTGATGTCGGTGCCCGACTCAGGAGATTCTCTCTCTGCAGCTGCTTTCGTAGGGTGTGACACTCAGGATGCAAGCTTGTATGCACATGCAAACTCGATGTACGAAGGTCCATCATTGCTGCGCCTGCCGGCCTGTTGGATGATTCGGGCGAAATGTGTTTTAAATATGTGTGTGTGTGTGCGTTCACATGCTTGCAAGCGGTGCTCGAGCAACACTTTATTTTTTGCTGTTGGAGCTATGGATGGGGCCTCGTTCATACAGTCTGTTGAACAGGGCAAGTTGCTGGCGCGGTCCAACGCGGTAGCTGCGGCGAAGTTGTTAAACAAAGCGTCCTTGGCGGGACTCTCCTGTAGTTTGCCCAGCAAGCGCACACTGATGAAGTTCGCGCGTGGCGAACCTTCTGCGCACTGCCTCCCGCTCAGGCGGGGGAAGAACTCCACCTGCGAGATGATCAAAAAGACGCGCTCAGACGGCGTCGGCTAAGAGCGCGGCTCTTCAGTTTCAGTGCCTAGGGCGCCGGGGAACACGCGACGCGCAGCTGTCCTCGCCGCCGTCCAGCTGTCCTTCGCTTTCTGCTCAGAGTCTTCGCTCCTATGAGGGGCACTCGCCGTCCAACAAAGACCTAACCAGCATACTGTGATGCGGCACCACGTGATATTGAGTGGGTTTGGCTCCCAAGGCTGCGCGTGGCGGGAAAGGACTCGTGTTGTCTGGTCCGTGTTGAACTGCAAAGAAGATGAGCCGAAACTTATCGAGCCCAACCTGAATCAACCAAATTAGAGCAAACCAAATTGGAGCACTCCACCTTTGTGGGGATATGAGTGTGTGTGTGTGCATGCATGTGTGGGCTTGCGCACGCCTGTGTGTATGTGTGTTTGCGCGTAGATGCGGCCAGGCTTGGGTGTTGAAGCATTGGTTGCTGCGGCGCAGCAGCCTGATTTCGAAGCCAGCCAGAGAGAGCAGGAGGGCACAGAGAGTGTTCTTGGTTTGGCCACACCCTTGGGTGCCAAATTCTTGTCCGCGGCAAGAGAATTTAGCAGACCAGGCTTGGGCGGCTTTGAGGGTGAGCGGCTGCCTCACTGCCGCTGCGACTGAAGCATGTCGGTTCAGCTTGTGACACATGATGGGTGAATGCCGATGCTTTCTGGTCGGTGCTGCAATGAATGCTGCGACTGTAGACTCAGGTTACCTTGGACCTTATGCGTCGGTATCATCGGTTTAGGTTGCGCTCCAGCGGAGGCAACTTGGAGATGTTGTGCATCAGAGACTCACCAAGGCCATCATTGGAGGCAAAGCCCCTCCGGCTCATCGGAGAAGGATGCGGGGATCAATAGAATCTGCAGAGTCAACTCGTTGGCTGGTTTTTGACTGGAGGCCAAGACTGGGAGAGATGCGTTAATGACGCCAAGCACTCAGTTGATTCACATTCGAGATTTGTTGGTTTCAAACTGAATTTTCCCCAACAGCCGGAGGCTTTGCCTAAATAAGCTTGGGAGTGGTTTGGGTTTGGGCAGCTTTCAGGGAGTCCGGGGAGTTTTGCTTGGTGTTTTTTGGGCCGCCTTCCCAATGAATGTTGACCGCATGGAAGAAAAGAAACCTTTTGCACCATCGCACCGCATGATGCGGTTTTTACCAAGGGTCCCCCCCCCGTCGCAAGAAACACCTTACCAGTTTGCTCAGTTATTCAAATGTTGTCATTGAAGCTGTTGAAGAACACTATATACTATAAAGTACTGGTACTAGGCATTGATTTCCAACAAATCCAGAGGAAGCTCGGCAACCCCCGGGATTGTCCTTAGAATGTTGGTAGTTTCAGACGGAGTTGCCTGAAAGAGGTTGGACATTTATGGGATGCGTTTGTGTGCGACCCTAGACATCACATTGTTTCATACTCCAATGATCATCCCCATAGTCTGAGTGTATGCGTGTATGCGCGTGTTTGGGTGTGCGCTTTATTCCCGATGCCTGGTGTCGACATAGTGAATTCAGCTGGTCGCCTGCCTTCGGCAACTTTCTCGATGCCTGTGGTGCGTTGTTCACGAGCCGCCTGTTCAGAGCAGCCGCCACAGGTTTGGTGCAGAAGCTTTGCAAGCCTTCGGCGCTGCCCTTTTCCGGAGGACACTGTTTCTTTGCAAGTCTTGCTTGGCGCCGGTCGCTTTGCCGGCTGTTGAGATGCACCTGCGTCCGTGATCAGGAGGATTTGGACAGGCGCGAGATGTGAACTGTTGGCAGAGTGTGGCGTCTCCAGCTGGGCCAACTTCATACTTGAGGCACAAATTTCAGGCTGCTTGCAGATTCCAGGCCCCAGCAACCCTCAAGCATATCTTGATTTGGAGCCTAAGCTCCCAGAAGCACTGCGCAAGCTGCGTGAACCAGGTGGTGGCACGCAGCCTTGAGCGAAACTCCATGGCAACGACCAACGCCGAGCACTGAGACTTTGCACATGGCCATCAAATTCCCGTACCAACAAGTGAGCATCCGATTCAATCCAACCACTAAACTAGGTTGAAACATGCGTGGTGAATTCACCAATCCCAACCAAAATGGGATCCCAAAACGGTTTTGACAACCACAGCCACATTGGTTTGAGACTCTCCTTGACTCATAGGGTACGTGGCGGTCGCCCACTGCCCCGGTCTGCTGCCTGGCGGGGATCCCAACAGCCGGAGTCGTTCGAAGGAGCGCATTCTGCACATCCTTGGGATTTTGATTTGCACAGAGTGCTTCAAAGTGGACACTTGAACAAAAGTGAGTGAAGGCGGAACCGTTCGTCTGCTTTTTTTTGTGCAAGATTGCGCAATAGTTTGCCTTGGGTCAAAATGATTTTCATTGCTTCAAGGTGTTTTGTTGTGAGGCCTTATTCAGGGACAACCTTCGCATGCAGGAATCAAAATGCTGGCACTTCACTACTTGACTTGCGTCTGGGGTGGCTGCGCCCCACTGATCAAACCGTCTCAAACCCAATCCCTCTTGCATTTCGGCCAGGTTCCATGCCATTAAATCAGATAGCGTGCACGATCCCTCCTGCGCACGGGCATATGCACATCCGACTGTTTGGAGGGTCACTGCGGCTCTTGACATGCGCCTCAAGATATTGTACTTTGCACTGCATCCACCTAGCCCAGGTTCATTCGCAAGGGCTGCCACTGCTGCTATGAGTACAACGGCACAGCATGGTGGGCACCTGTGAACGATTTACGCAATGCATGATTGGCGTAAGCCTGAAATTAAACATACAGACTAGACCCTTGAATGTGTGGGGGGCATGAGAACAAGTCATGCTATCAGGGATTATCAGGCCTGAGATTTGTGTGAACCGAGGCCAGCTATGGAATTCCCAGAATGGCTGCAGCAGGCTAGATGTCTGTCGTATCCGCTTTGACAAAGTTGCATTGCCAGGTTGAAGAAGCTGTGTGGGAGGTGTGCAAGGATTGGAAAGGCCAGCAAAAGCCACTGCATGGGCCATCAATCCTTGGTCGCGATGTTGTGGCTATGGCGGTTTTTGGACTGTTTGCTATGTTTGGGCTGAAGCCGGCATGACAAGCAGACAGGTTACATCGGTACGAAAGATGCCAGAACGCGGCTTTTGCGAAGACTGACATACTGAGTCATAATTACATGATGCAAATCGATGAGACTCTCCGCTACCCCCAGACCAACCGCTACCAGACCACTCTCCGCTGTCCCGGGGGGAGGGCTCAAGAAGGGCTCAATAAGGGCCCCCCAGCCCCCACGATATCAAACCAATGGTAGCATTTTGGTTGGTAGGTGAATTCACCACCCCATTTTAGGCTTCCTATTTTAGTGGTTGGATTGGGATGTTTGGAATGTAACCGGGATTTGGACTCACAGCCAGAGGCGAGGCCTTTGAGGCGCCGAATTCCTGTGTGGTGAACCTCTACGCGGATGGCACCGAGTCGGTGGCCCCTTGGCCCTAAATTGCCGACTCGCGGCTCCGAAGTGGGGATGTGCTTTTGTTTGGCGGGACCCCCCCCCCCCAAAAGGGTGGTTTCAACCTGTAAAAGAGGTCCCAAAAAGGGTACCCCCAAGAAAAGACGCCCAAACATATTGAAAGTCCATGGCTGTTTGCGGAAAAAAGATGGGTGCTGTCTAAAGACTGTGACGCAGAGAGACAGATGGGCATGGCTCAAAATTGAACAGGAGCGGTTACACAGGTTTTGGTCCATGTTTCCACTTGCCAGGGCACCCCATTTTGGCACCGGTTTTTTGAGCCACAGCCGGATTGGGGTGGAGGCCGGCCCTGCCAGGACTGGCATGCAGACAACGAGCCCTTGTTTCAAGGCCTTGAGGATGACTGCCAGAAGCTCACGCGTTGCGAAGCAGAGCTGAGCTACAATCAAAACCCGGGTAGATGAAGGTCAGTAAGCCCCTTGCCATAGATAGCTGCGGATATCCGCCAATTCTTGAAGCATGGTTCTGGGGATCCACCATTTTTGTACCGGGTTGTGATTGTGAATCAGTTGAGTTGTCCTTTTGTGAAGGCGCGAGTGGTAGTTTTGTGAATTTGAGGTTCGTCTCCGGACGGAGACCTCAAGACATTTAGTAGAACATGCTGAGGTCGAATTGTGAGCCTTTCGCTGGGTGAGGCCGAGCACGTGAAGAATGGAGTGTGGCATGGGGCTCTGCAAAGCAAGACGATTACAAACAAAGAACTGCTCCTTGGAATGTGACACACTGAGTAGTACAGGCCCTGAAATCGTCGACTTCAGTCCGTTCAATGACTGGAAGACTCTGAGGATTTTCCTATTACAATTTGGGATTACACCCTTGGGAAATGACCCAGAATGGTTCAAAATAGCACGATTTTTATCCGGAAATGTGCCTAAATGGGGTCAGTACCTAGTGGGTGTATTCCCAGTTTGTAATACAAAACCCCTTAGAAAGACAGAGTACATGTACCTCACTGCAAGTGTACATGTCACCACAGACGCGGCGCTTCGAGCTGCGCCGGCGACGCGAACTCAGTGCACGACTCAGTATGCTCAGACAAGCCGACGTGTGCTGACCGACTATGCGCTTGGCCTGCCGTCCGAATGATTGAATGCGCAATGTTGCTAATATTGCTCAGCCAGCAGGAGTGGTATGACACTGACAAATTTTAATTTGTTCATCCCGACAGTCTATGCAGGTTTAGGGGTCAGCAACTGGCTTTTCGGAACGGTCCTTGCTGGACCCGATGTTATGCTAAAGGTTAGTGTTAGTATACTGGTGCCCAATGTTTGAGCTGCCACGGAGGCAATCCGCGACAGCATGCTGATAGAGTGGTCCTGGACTTGAACGCTGGAGACATCGTCACAATGGAGGCGGGCCAACGGGATGTGCATAGCTTGGCGCGAACTCTGGCGCGAACTCTCGATTCTCTTGTGAAGAACGACGCAGAGCGGAGTAAAGCATAAATGCCATAAGGATGAGGAGACACCGTCATACCGGGAAGCTGTCTAAGGCCGATATCCATATCTTTGCGCCGCCCGCTTGCACCTATGCCATGAGTCTCGAAAGCTAGCATTGCTTTCGTGACAAAATAGCGAGTCGGAAGCACTGCAGCAATGACTTTCAAAGCAGGCGATCTAATATCTTGGAAATTGCGCAGCGAATACGGAGCTGCCACATGCATATTTAGATTGAGTTTGAAGAGAAACTTAGCCAGGCCAGTCTTGACACGTTCGACAAGTCCTTGCGATCTGGGGCTCAAGCCTTGCGCAAGACATCCCTAGCTTGGTGACCTCCTGCACAGCGAGTCGACCTGCCGTTCATCTTGGCACCATTCACTGCACCCATAAATGACGTGCACGTGCGCTTCACGACCAATCTTCGGCACACGCCCCATGTCCGTCTTCGTGTGCTACACTTGTACTGAAAATTAGCAATTTCCGAGCTGGATTTGCCAAAGAATACGGTGTGTGTGTGTGTATGTGCTGAAAAGTTGCGATTTGGATGTGCCAAAGTGTACTTCATGTTCCACTTGTACCGAACAGTTTCACATCAATGTGCGCTCACTTGCTCACAAGCATCCGATTGAAATCTCAATGCGGCGCAGAAGGGCTTCTGCGCTTCGTGATGACATGGGTTGCTGGGGAAAGGGGCTTTGGTGACAATATTCCGAGGCTCGTGCTGATGTCAGTGATGTTTGGGGTCGCTTTCTTTTCGGAGCTCCACATTTGACGTCGTTTTGGGGCCCAAGGAGCTCCACGGCAACTGAAGAAAAATTGGACGGCGCAGACGGCGTACGAGTTTCTGGACGGCACACAAGGTCAACATGCCATCAAACAGGCTGATCAGGATCTCGGGTAGGATGCAACCGGCACTTGTAGATCGCGCAGCTGGCTGAATGCCGTGGCTGGGTGGTTCAAAGAAAGAGACAAGAGTTCTAGCAGATGCCTCACGATGATGTGGTGTTTTCTTGTTTTGTTGTGGCCATGCTTCATGCCATGCCGCGCATCACAGTGGAACCCGGCAGGGATGCTTCCAGAAGCATTGGTACCATCGGGTACCAAAAGAAGTGGTCGCCACAGCGTTTGGACCTGAGCTTTGCCGCCCTTTTGTGACACACCGGGAATGACATGATGATGGGGTGGAGACACAAAGTGCCAATTGAAACAGAGATATGAGACATGTTGGTTGTAAACGTTGCGAAGTGCCCGCCTTGTCAAGGGTCAACGAACCGTAAGAATCAGCGAATGCCTCATGAGTTCGTTGCTGATACTTAATAAGTATTGTTTGATGCGTACTAACTTTGTTGTTGATACCTATCCCCTATTTGGATCCCCTATTTGGGTCATAGGGATCTTCCCAAAAACCAAATCCCAACCCTTTCCCCGCTTCACCCCCACCCATGCCCCGTGACTCAAAACCCCATACTTGGCAGGAACAATGTTTGGGTTGGTTTGTCTTGGCTGCTCATCGCAAAGGGCGGCGGATTTGGTTGAGGCCTGAATGAGATGGAAGTATGTCACAAATGTCCACGGCCTCATATATCGTGCGTTCATGCTGCTCAGGTGATAAGTGGTCGGGTAGGAACTTGCGTTGTGCCGAAGAACGGTTTAAAAATAGGAAAATGTATTATCACGCATTAAAATCATACTGTAAGAATAATGAGAGAGAAGTTATGTCAATGTGTTGTTTTAAAACGTTGTATTAAGTTGAGGAATTAAGGCATTGAACACAATATGGATTCCCCAACTCCCAAGTTCCTGCGGCCTTTAGCACCCTCGCCAGTTCAGCTCTAAGCAGCACCTGACCCAAGCATCAGCATGCAGGTCCATGCACAGGCCAAAGTCTGCAGGGTCACCTCCGATCTTGCTCAACCTACCTCCCAGCTTGAGCCCAGTCCGTCCTTGTTTCAAGCATCTCATTGCTGGACGCCGCTCGAGTTCAAGGCCCCCCGACTGCTCAGCCCAGCCGGCATCAAGAAACTTATTGCATCTTACCAAAAGCAACTGCGAAGGAAGGAAGGAAGGAAGGCGGAAGGAAGTCTGGCACAAAGGCAGGAGAGTGCCTGATTGTTTGTCCTGCACCGGCCAGGGAGGAGGGGGTTAGCTGCACACTAGTTCTTACCTGGCTGATGCCATTCTTTGCGCTTGCTCCACCCGGGGGGGGGGCTATGCCCACAAATCAAGACGAAAAGATCTTGTGCATCAAACAGGGCACTACAAGTATGTTGCTGCAACACAGCAAGCCTAGAATTAGAAACCGCGTTACCAAAAATACATTTCGCATTCGGCTTCCGGCATGATGTTTTGTTGATACCGCAGTGCCTAGTCTTTTACCGTGTTTTGCAGCAACATGGTGTCCAATAAACTATTTGTTGAGAATCAATATATGGTGGTTTCCTGATTTTGGGAGTTTATTTTCCTGGATGGTTAAGACAATAAGCACCTCTACCACCTAAACATGGGATATGACCGCTTCCCGTCCCTGGGGACCGAGTCGAATTGCTGCCAGTTCCTGAAATGTTGCGTGATGCAGTCCGGGCATGCTGCCAGCAACTAAACCGCTTCTAGATTCGAATTGTTGAATGCTAAGCGAGTTGGACAATCTCTCCGTCAGCTTCAATACTGATCTTATTCTGCAAGACATGAATAGACCTTTGCGCTCTGAGGGCATGTTTGGCAGCAACGCCTGCTCATGTGTCCGAGGCCTCGCATCAACTTGACCTGGCGAACCATTCGAAGCCACAGCGCTGTGGACTCAGAGCAGGCGCCAAACGATCGAAGTGGTAGAGCTGGTTCTAGGTCCCCCAGTGCCCTCTTATCCTTTTTGTGGGGAGGGTTCCCCTACTAAAATCGACAGAACCTCTCTACTGGAGGACCTAGGGTTCTTTGCGTTTCTAAGCGGAAGCCAAGCTTATCGAGACATGATCAAGCATGACGTTGCTGCAAGTTTCTGGGCAAGCAAGTTGTCCTGCTGCAGCGTAGTGGAACCTGGGGCCTGAGAAGATGCATGTGTTCGAGTTAGCCAAGCCCTTCTTTCTAGTGTCATCCATCTTTAGGGCCGCATTGCTAGTTTCACATGAGCACCTTGGCATGATGTCCAACCACATAGATTCAGCGCACTTCGGTTTTGCTTGCAGTTTGCGATGATCGGTTGAGCCAACACGTCGCTAGCTGCTTGGAACCTGAGGCGACGTGCCCGTTGCATGGCTCAGAAAAAAGTTGAACGGGGGGAGGGGGGGCAGCGGGTACACCAGAAGGGCCATGTGCTGTAGAAGAACTGGTTGCAGTGGAGGAGATATGTTCAGTGAAGCCATTCATCATCTTGTGGCACGCAATCATCAACCAACACGCAAGCAGCGCATACCTGCACCTTGGCAAGAGATGACCGAAGGCTGGACGCAGCCAGCAGGTTTGCCTGCCGTAGGGCTCGAATCTGGAGCCTGTGACGAGCGAGCCTGCCAGAGGCTTGGACGCACAGAGCATGCAATGCGGACCAAAGTGAACCGAGGTGTGGGATGCCTCGCGAGCTACGGAGCCCATAGGCAAGGGAAGGTCTCAAGCAGAGTCATACACGGTTTGTGGAGGTGGCAAGAGTATGATTTGCCAGGCGCCTTCTTTCTTAGAATGCATAGGTACGTGTGAGAAAGATCTTGCACTTGGCGTAGCAGATGCGATAGTTTGTGCTTTTCAATTTGGTTCTACGCCCTGAGTTGGCAGAGCTTCTTGGTTCAGCATGAGCTGCTTGGTTCAGCATGAATCTCTGCAGGCCACAGTCGACTGTTTTGCCACCTTCACTGTCTACTTCATTGAGCAGCTCGAAGGGGACAGAAACGCCGCTCGGCACTGGTAGTATCACAGCTCCTGCGCTGGCAGCTCAAAGAACTCCTTTGAAACTTGCGCCTTGCGACATCGTCCTTGCTGTGCAAAGAGGCGTGGTCATGGACAACCTCGAGCTCATGAGATGCTGGGATCAGAGTCCATGCGTCCAGCATGAGCCGAACCATGGGTCGCCACTACTCCCTCTCCGTTCACAGACACTCCCAACGCTGTGAGCTGCAGCGTAGCAGGCAGAGCTGCACGAGCGGAACGTCCCAGAGTGACATGGCCATGGGTCAAAATCCCGTACCCCCAGCGAACCCCAATCCCCACTGAAATAGAGTAAAATGAGTCGTGCACCTACCCCAAAATGGTAATGAAGACAGGGTGGTCGCCGAGAATCGTTCATGACAACTTGGCAACTGAAAATGTGTCCAGCTGGCTTCCTGCAGGTCACTTGAGCCCATCGACAGGAGAGGAGATTCTTTCAGCAGGACAGCTTTTGGACGCTAAGAGGATGATCGCTGCAAAGCAAGGTAGGGAGCATGTTGAGCAAGGTCTCGAAGCGACAGAGACGATTGGCCCATGGCCTCTGAATTCTGCTCGACCACATGGCAGCATTTCGCTCGCAAGGACGGGATCGGGCGTCAGTCAAAGCGTGCCACGCGGAAGGCCGCGGACGCTGGTCGTTGCCGGTTGCGCCGGGTGCGGCACATCCCTCCCATGTGGCCATGGGGTATAACCTGTGGCGATCCCATGGGCTGGATGAACATCCATTTGCCACCTATTTTGATGTTCACCAGGGTGTTGAGCCACAGCCATGTGAATTGGAAAAGCGGCGAATGGGGAAAACAGGCCTTTCAGGTTGAGACTGGATGGGACCTTCCATGGGTTCTAATGCGTTACGGTGCTAAATCATTAGATGATGTTGTTCAATTTGACACAAGCTGCAACCTGTTTGTTAAACCCATGGAGAAGCCTGTTGCGCGTGTGGGCGCTGCTCTTGAGCGAAGTCTTTGAAACACTCTGAGAAGGTAAGATGTGGCTGCGGCTCAAATAAATGTACCATAATTGCAGCTGGGTAAATGGAACCCAACAAAAGCCTGCGTAACCCTGGCTCTTTAATTTTGAGCCATGCCCATGTGTATGTCGGCCATTCGAATCGGATACACGGAAAGATGTGAGGAAAAGCCAAACCTTGTCACCGCTCAGGGCAGAGGTGAGCCACAATGAAACGCGGGTAAGTGAAGGTTAGTAAGGGGCAATCCCAGCCATAAATAGCTGCGGCCGCCTTCTTAGTTCTTTACATGGTTCTGGGTCGACCATTTTTGTGCCAGGTTTTGATTGTGACTCAGGTCATCCACCAACGTTGATTGCCACGACACATGGCAGGCAGCTGCTGGTCCTTCCGAATGTCGCGCATGCGTCTCAGAGGTTTGGACAGCAAAGCAGATCGACTGCAAATGAGCAGGCCTTGCCTGTGTGTACGAGTGTGTACTCATGTGAGTATGGGTCCAAATTAAGCCAGCAAAAAAAGCAGGTTTTGGTCAGTGTTTCAATTTCCCAGGGTAACCCATTTTGGGCACCAATTTTCGACCCACAGCCATGTTTGGGGCACGTAGCAAATGTAAGCAGATCCAAAGAATGGTGCATTCTTCACCTTGATTGTGCTTAGCCAAGGCGGCGCCAGCACGGAGAAGTCTTTCAGATGTCTCCGCCTGTGTGGAGAAGGAAGGGATGGAATCGGTTCTGCCCAGTTGTTCCGAGTCAACACGAATCTGCTGCAGTTATAAGTACTGTCAACATTCACCTGAGCCAGCCAAACCGCCACTTGCAAATGCGTGTTGGGTGGACGGCTGGGGGTTGTCGGCCCGGAAGAATTGCTTCTTGCAATGAAAGGCATTCAACGAGGACGGAACGCTCAAGACCCCAAGGAAAGGGAGCCAACGCATACTGAGTAGAGCGGCTGCGTCAGAACCTGCCGCGTCAGGTTTCATTTTTCAAGACTGCAGCCACTTTTCCGTCACCTGTGGAAGTAATGTGAGTCACAGCATCCGTTCACCTAGCTTGGGCATCGTTTAACAGTTTAACAAGCCTTGTTGATAGAACATGCCAGGCCTGCGAACCGCGCATGCATGAACTTTCAAAAAATATTGAGGTGCTTCGATCGGCCAGTCCCTTACCAGTTCCTCAAACCGGAACTAGCCAACGCGACCGTCGAACGATGGCGACAGTGTTGCCTTCATCCATTGGTGCGTTCTTCTGCAGACGCTCCGCCGACATATGGGTATGGGTCAAAATAAACCCATCAGGGGACCGCAGGCTTGAGTCTTTGGTTCCATTTATCAGGGTTCCATTTTGGTTACGCATTTTTGACCCACAGCCATATCCAGCCAGCAGAAGCGGCCATGGTGGAGTCATCCATGTACTCTTCGTTTGACGCCAGCGGTCCTTCCAGAAACACACACCGCTACCACTCGAGTCCGAGTTGGGGGCAAAGCCGAAATTGGCCCCGTTCCCTGGATTTGTTCCGGAAACGCAGGTCCGGTCAGATCAAGGAACGCTGCATCCGTCAATCACATTTCCAGCACATTGAGGCATTCGACAGCCCCTTGGAGGTGCTCGAGATAGGAAAAGCGCACCCGAGCCGGAACCATAAGACCCCTCGGGGCGGGCCGGCTGATGCGCATAAGACCCACCGCGGCGGACTGGGTAAGGCCCTCAAAGACGCGCGGCGCGCAACGCTGAAGGGCGCGGGCTTACATGAACCTGATCAGCGTGGATCACCATACCTGGGCACGCGTGGGCCATCCTCACACAGCCCGTGGAAGGGAAGGCCTTGTCATTTTTTCATGAATGCGGAGGTGGGCAGCGGATACCTGTGCCAAGTGGACACCCTGTTGGCAGACTACCGCACGGGAACGGCGCAGGACGCGGAGACGACCAGCGCCATCGCAGCGGCTTTGCTGGCCTACTACACCTCGACGCAAGTGGACGCCCTGCTAGCAACGCTGTGTGCCGACTGCCGAACGGCGAGCGCCCAAGACACCCAGACGCAGGCTGCCATCGCGGGCGCGCTGCTGGCCTACCGGACGGGGCCAACCAGATCACCTCGGCGCTGGTGGCGTATCGCTCGGCGGCCAACCAGGACACGGCGACGGCCTCGGCCCTGCTCAGCAGGATTTTCTTGCGCGCTTGAAACAATGGGAGGCGCTCATGAAACTACCAGTCCAAGGAGGACATCTCTAGATCTGAAGTGCCCCGTGGTGATGAAGCCGGAGTCCGGATGGCACTGAAGACAAGTGACAAGGTCAAGAAGTGGGCGTGAGACGAAGCACCCTTCTGGCCCTGCACCCATGGATGCCGGCAGCAAGCCCAAGGACAAGCTGAAGGGCAAGTTCGGCAAGTAGGACAAGGGCAAGACCACAAGCAACTACTAGTTGGGTGGAAAGTGCACTGGCGCTGTGTTCACCGCATGGTTGAGCAGTTCAATGACGACAATCAAGCCCCCACTCCCCATGCCCCAGCCCCCCACTGACCGCCCGGACTCGCAAGGCACGATTGTAGACTCAAACATGCGTTGGGCGGGGGGGGCGGTCTGCCGGGCCACCCTCCATGTCTATTCAACATGTTGCCCAGCACTAGCAAAATCCGCTGATTGTGGCGCGCCTTCCTAGACCTTTTCATACTGCTTCGCATTAAATTGTTATCATACAATCAACGTGGAACGCGAGGTCTCGGCTTCTTGTTTTCGGCATGGACAATAGGTGTCCGTGTGCCGTTCGGGCGGTCGTGCCGTCAGCTCTCCAAAAAGCAACATAGCAAATGTTGCAAGAAGGGGCCAACATTGAAAGTGTCGCAGGAAGAAACAGGCAGGGGATAGCATGACCGCGTGGTTGGATTTAATTGTAAACGCTTCGCGTTGCCCGCCGCGGCCAGTCCGCTTTTGGATGGCTGTGAGGTATAATACGCTGTGTTGTTTGCCTTGACGCCTTGTTGTTCTTAGAGTGAGTGAGTCGGCGCCAAAATCCGAGAGCCGGTTTCCAAGGTAGAGGGCGGGTAAGTGTTTGCGCGTTTCCACATGGCTTCAAGGGCCAGCAGAAGGAGCAAATTTCTAGGGCATTTGACTGACTTCTAGGGGGAGTTTTGCCGGTTTGTGGCACTTGACAGGTTTGTAGAGGGGGTTTGACAGGTTTCCTGCGGTTTTCAGACGGGGTTGGACGGACCAATTTTGGAGGGAATTTGGAAGATCGTGAAAAGGTTCTGAAGGGGTCTGGCCGCTTCCCGGCCCTGGTGGCCGAGGCTAGTTTGTTGGAGGTATTTGGCTCAGACTGGAGGAATTCGCCCAATGCTTGAGGCCACCAGGCGATCAACGAATGCCATAATGTCAGCCTCAGCTCCAGGACGCCGAGCGTGCAAACGCGGCCAGCTCATTCGCCTGAAGCCCCAGATTCGCGCTGGGAGCTCGTCAGCAAAGCTGGAAGCAACAAGCAATTAGGAAGCGCAAATAGTGTGGCGAGCTAGGAAAGACGGAAATGATGCAGCGAGACTTGCACACCCGGAGGGTTCCCCAACACTGAAAATATGTGCAGCGGAGTATTTGTGATGACAGAGAGGGTTGCGCCACAGCCTGAAGGAGTACCGAGTCTTTGTACACTGGATTGACCAATGCGGAATCTTCACTTGTTGCCAACAGAGAGTTGCTTCGAATGGGATCGGTTTATCCTTCTTTCTAGAGCTTGCCAGCTGTTCAAGACTCTGTAGAAGCAACACTGCGCCATTCAGTTGGTCAAAACATGGTCAAATCGCTTCCTGAGTTCCTGGACTTTGAACTCTTTGGGAAGACAACTTCAGTGGCAAGAAGTGTTGTTTGTTTTTGCCAATCACTCAGGAAGTGAGTCACTCAAAACAAATGATGCGAAAACGATGCATGCACACAAGATGCGTGATATCAGGTCCGGAACAGACCCCAGGCCCCACGCAATCCAGATCTTGGTCCCACACCGTTCCAGACCTCCGATCCAGACCCTCATACCAGAGAGAGAGAGAGAGAGAGAAAGAGAGAGAGAGAGAGAAAGAGAGAGAGAGAGAGAGAGAGAGAGCGAGAGCGAGAGAGATAGGGGTAGAGAGTCAACTTTGATCACATTCAATGGCCCAACCATTCCAAAGCTCGGAACGTTGTAAACGAAGGCTCCTGCAAATGCATTTACGGCATTGGCTTTGTTTGCTAACAAGATCTGACAAGGAATGCTGGGATGAGGGCGCTATGGACGTGAGTTGAAGTGTTCAGGATAGTTCCTACGTTGCAAAGTGACCCATTGCTGTGCCAGCCGCCGATGCTCAGCCTCTTGGGCAACTGGTCAATTTGCGGAAGGAAGTGAAGCAAAGGATTCCAGAAGAAATGCATTCCAGACCCAAGAGAGCCCCCAACCTGCACATGTCTTAGGCATAGATTAACAATGCGTTTGGTACCCAGCACTTCTCTGGGACATCCCGATACGCTTTCTTGTTGGGGAAGGAAGCGCACAATGCGTATCCAAAGCATGTGCGTGACAAAACAACGTGACGTCCACAAAGAAAACGTTGCCACCGCCAGCATCACCGGAGAGCATTACTGGGGATGCTGAGGATGCGGAATGTAACGTCCAAGACCCGATGTTTGCACCCAAGCCTTGAAAAATGATACTGGTTCAGGCAGTTCCCTACATGAATTCCAAAAACGTGATGCTGGGGAAATTTCAGAGGAACCCCACCCCTGCAGGTGTTCTGAAGCAAAAGCAAGAAACAAAATACGGTTCCGCCAGCCTTTGATATTGCGCACAAAAGGAAGGCAGCAGCCCTAGGATTAGACAGGATTCCGGAAGAAAGAGAACTTGTTGCGAAAACTCGCACGGCACTACTGCTGCAACCAGACTTTCTCACTCGCAGAAAGGTGCAAATAGAATCTTTCAGCTTGGTAGTTGGCTGAGTTGCTCTGAGGCTAGCAACACCCATGTCAAGAACCAGCTCAGGAGGTGAGTCTTGCCCGAGCCCTGGACACCTAATTGAGCCGGCTGCTCTGCGACGCGTAGCCAGCCAACTCTCCAGCGGAGTTCCAGACGGATCAGATCCTGTTAGTTGCATGTTGGCTGCCTCCAGGGGATATTACGCACACACAGATGGCGGGGTGTGCGCGAGTGTCCATACCGTTGAGCTGGCGGTTGCCGAAAAGGTGGTAAACTGTGCGCGTTCGATGCAAGAAACGACATATTCAAGCTGCCGTCCGGTGCCACCTCCCCTTTTGGGATGAAAGGGTCGTTGGATCTTCCACGCTCCATGATTATCAACGTTCTGATGATTTCATCAAGCAGGAAGGAATTCTGAAGTAATGTCTCCTTCAAACAATTGGTCCGACTCGGATCCAGCATTGATTCCAAGGTGATGCTACCGGGCGACGTTTCCTTCCATTAGCCACCCTCCGTGGGGTGGGCAAAAGCTGGTCAGCCGTGGTTGATGAGGACCGGGCGAGCAGGCTGTTTCAGATGCTGCAGAAATGGTTTTTGGTTCCTGCCTTGTCCAGACAAAAGTCTGACTGGTTCTCAGAGTTGTTTATGACTTCCTTTCACCTGAGCACCTCAACATATGTGACTAGGAGCTGGGCATCTACACAAATCATACATGGAAGTAGGATGCTCTATCTTCTGTTTGAGACGCGCTGCTACGTAGGGTTTGACAAACGGCTTTGCCAGACCATCCTACCTCAGAGTGGCCCGTTCCAAAGGTTGCATGGCTTGGATTTGTTTTACGGCGCACTCCAGCAATCATCTTCAGGAGCGCCAGAAGCCAAGTTGACTTAAATTTCAAGTGTTGGTGAGGTGTAAGACTTGCAAAAGTTCTGAGGAGCCTGTCAAAACTTGGTGAGCCTGTCAAACCTTGTGAGCTGTGAGACTCTTTTCGGAGTTCTGAGGCGGTCAAATTCCAAAAGAGCCAAGCGGAGCACTGGACTGATCAGGATGGCAGCCAGCCGTCACGAAGCGGAGCCCTGGGTAGTGCGCTGTCAAGCAGTTGGTGTTACTTTTGCATATGTGGGTTGATCAAAACGTCCGGTACACATGGCATGAAAAATTGGGAGAACCACTGAAAAAGATGAAATATGTCCTCCGAAATGCGAGAAGTTACTCATAGTCATCTAAGGGCCAGGCGTATTGATCAACCCCCATATATCCAATTGCAGCACTTGTTGTGGTTGACGCTAAGTTGTTTCAGAACCTTGGTCTACAATGCGTGGGTCAACAACTAGCCAACAGCCTGCTGGGCCTGATGAGAATGTTTCTCAGATGCAAACTGAACTGAACTGGAGACTGCGAATACAATGCGAAGGCGGCAATAGCAAGTCAAGTAGTTGGAATAGATGTGGCCATGGGTCAAAATCCCGTACCCCCAGTGAACATCCCAATCCCCACCAAAATAAGTTCTGAAATGGGTGGTGGATTCACCTACCCCCAACATGGGATCCCAATGTGGTTTTGATAACCACAGCCATGTATTAGCGCTGCATCAGCTTCGATGCTCGCAGGTCGACTCTCTGGCAGCATCTCCCACAGCGTTGCGTTTGGCACCCAAGTTGGGTTCTGGATCCTCTGGACAGAAAGGGTACGTCCTGGGCCCTGGGGATTTTTGCAAGCAAGTGTGTCATGATTTCATGGGATTTGGACCACTGATCCCATGTTGGGGGATCGGTGAATTCACCACCCATTTTAGGTTTCCTATTGGAGTGGGATTGGGGATGTTCGCTGGGGGTACGGGAATTTGACCCATGGCCAACTGGGTGTGCTTGGCAAATCAAGTCTTGGTACCTGGTGCGCGCGCGCAAAAGAGATCGTCCGATGAAAGTTTGGCGCTAGCAAGGTCTGATGGCAGCAGAAGCAGCAGGCAAGAACATGCTGCGGTCGCTTATTCACAGTTTCTTCCATTCGCTTAAGAATATTTTGTCATTTTCCCCTGTTGGTTTTAAAGGACATCTATCACTACTGGAAGTATTTTTATTTTTCCAGGGGGCTCACTACATCATCTTGGATGGGTTGAACATGTTCTGCTTTGGACTACTGGAGCCCCAGCCACCAACCAAGTCGAGCAGCAAAAGCTGCTTGCCTCGAAAAGCGGCTGTCACAATCCCAATAGTCGCCGGCACTCTTTGGTATGGAGACTTTGGTAGATAATGGGCCCATAAATGGCAGGCACTGGCTCCTGCAGTACAGGCAACGAGGCCAAGGCAAGTGCAGCCAATGCTGTACAACTGGACAAGACAACTTGCCGCGAAAGTGACAATGTCGGCATGAATCCTTAAGATGCGAGACTTACGAGACGGGCAAAGGCGCAAAACACAAGTGCGGTTGGTACCGGCACCGGCAACAGCTTGCGGCTCTTTAGCTGCATAGGCTAAGGCAAGTGCTGCGCAAGTAATAACACACGGCACTATGCTGTAGGAAAAGTAATCACGAGACTGGCCAACCCTCATGCATCCTTGAGACTGGCGGGCATGCACATGACAAGCGGGGGTCAATGCGGGGCATGTCACCGGCACTCGTTTGTCAACAAGCAACGGCTGCAATGGCTATGCTGGAAGTTTTTGTCTCCCACCGTGGGATGATCCGAGTCAAACTGCAGGATGCCTGACAACAAGTAGAACGAGTAGACAAACGGCCCTTGCATTGCTCCCACTCGGCAGCTTCTAAAGTCAGAAGGTAGTTGTTGTGGAAAGATGCAAACCAGCTTTCCAGAAGCAGATGTAGTCATGTGTGAAAACGATACCGAGCTGGAGACGAACTGATCAAACAAAGACCTAACGTAAGATATGGGTATGGGTCAAAATTAAACCACCAGGTTGTGGACCACAGGAATTGGTCATTGGTTCCATTTACCAGGGTTTCATTTGGGTACCTATGTTTGACCCACAACCATATCTCGCCTTGCTCGTGGGAGTAAGGCTCAAACGCGTTGGCCTGGCAACATGGCCAGGAGCCGTGCCAGCTTCGTGCACAAGAGGCTAAGGACGGAACCCGCGGTCTGCAATGCTAATCCGGTCCGGGCGGGCCGAGGGCACTTGGTTGTTGTGTTTGTTTCTTTCAGAATGAGCTTATACCCCGCCACGTGTTTCCACCCAGGTTAGCAGTTGCCCAGGCAAAGGTCTCAATCATGACCATGAGCTCAAGATTCACCAAAAACCAACAAGAACACCGACTTCTCGGCTGCTCAAAGGTGTGTAATAGGTGTCGATCGCTTTAAATGCCGGGCCTTCATCGCAACATTTCATGTTGGTTCTGAAATATCCAAGCTGGACATGACAGACGCCACTCGCCGCCTTTATTGCAGTTTGACCCTTGTCCCCCGCCATTTTAGTTTTGTGCGCCGAAGTCAGCAATGTCAGCAAAAGGAAGCGACTAGGTGTGAGCGTCTCGCGTCCAGGCCTAGCAAGTCAGCTTGCTCAGGCACGGAAGGTGCGGGCTCCCAGGCTGAGTTATTCTGGCGGACACTTTCCTGGCTTCTGAAGTGTTTTTGGAGTCAAATGTACAGTGATGAAAGTTCAGGATGCTTCAGTCTGTGACAGGTCTGGGGCGTACGTTCAAAACCGTCGCCTAGGCAATTGATCCGACGTAATGTCCAGTATTTATTGTAATTTACAACACCGCTGACCCCGGTGCAGTAGTGACATGTGACCTTCAGGCATCCAAGATCGGCATCTCACAACATGCGGGCGTGTCTCAAAATAGGGGGCGCCTTTTTGAAACCATCCGGAGGGGTCCCCAATTTTGCGAAACACCCATGCAGAAACAATCTTCAAGACAGGGTGACATCCCCAACGCCATGGCTCCCTGCCATGTTTGAGGTTTTGGCATCACGGCCTTTACAGCAAGTCAGCCCCAAGCGCCCTGGCTCACTGGCGGACGTGCCATGTATTCAGTCACGAGCGATGAGTTGCCAAGTGCTACTCGCAACACGGGAATATTGATTTGTACTCAATTGGCGGGCGTGCGCATGCGTTGTCATGAGAGATTGCATTGATCGCAGAATACTACATATGGATCACGTTTGACGGAAGCAAATACTTCGCGAGCAGTAGTTTGAGCAACTCGGTTTGGTCAGCATGTGCGAGGTGCCAGCTGCTTCACACTACTCGATGGATTTGGATGGGCCGGATTTCCAGATTTTTGCGACAGGCGGGTGCTTTGCACCGCTATTTTGCACAACAATTCATGAAGAAGCCTGCCTGCCTTGCTTGTTCTTCCCTTGCGGTTTCAGCGAGAGATCGATTCGGCCTCAGCTCGGCTAATCATTTTGTTGGAGCGGTTTCCACTCACCTCCAGCCTCGGCACAGGAACAGGGTTCTTGCAGGCCGACGTGGTTTTGGGTAGCTTCAAGAATGCGTAGTCCATTCAGATGCTGCCTTTTGCCTTGTGTAGGCCTGCAAAAGGGCAGCGTGCTCTGCTCGGCCCTGGACCTTCTTCATTTGCAGAGCCTCGCTTCTGAGCTGCACCGCAGTGCAGTGCAAAAGGACTGTGGCCCAGCAACAATATGTGTCAGAAATTCAATGACATGGACTTGAAGCAGGTATTAGAATAATGTTTGTTATGCAGGCACTGCTCGCATGATTGAGCACATCCCAGTAGTTTTCAAGGGTTTCAGTAGCGTTGCTCGGACAGTATGGGTGATACGACGCCAAACCATTGCCTGTCTTTCGAGGATCAGTGTGCCAAATCTGCTGGATCCTGTATGGACGCATGTTGTCGGTTTGATTTGTGTTTGATGCTCTTGAACGACGTCAACTATGTAACAGACAGGATTTGATGCCTTGCACGTCGTGCTTACAGATGAGTAACTGCCGAATCTTAGCGTTGTGGCATTGCCCAGCTCGTGTAGTTCAGACCAACCATCAGGCCAGCAGCAAAGCAATGGCAGAGATGGGTTCCAGACTTTGCACCAGGTAAATTGTGCGAATCGCATGCTGCGCGCCTAACCCTTGGAGGTTTAACGGAGGCAATGGGGTAATGTCAGTCGTCGGGTTCAACTGAGCCACGTGCTCAAAACCCGGGTAGATGAAGGTTAGTGAGGGACAATCCCCTTGCCATAAATAGCTGCGGATATCCGGCTTCTTGATTCTTGAAGCATGGCTCTGGGGATCGGCCATTTTTGTGCCGGGTTTTGACTATGGCTCAACTTGGGCACGTGGCCAAGGCCCAGAAGGTGCAGCTCTACTACTTTGCACCCGGGGAGGTTGCGGCCAAGAAGGCGGGGTCTACGTTCAGGTGGTGGTAACTTTCCGGTTTTTTCCCCGCCGGTGGAGTGGGGTTGGCTTAAGGTTGGTGAAGGGTTGGTTGAGGCTTGGCTAGTTTAAGGTGAGTTTCGGCGAGTGTTGGAGTTAGCTCAAGGGTGGCACTCTGGGTAGTCAAATGGCTGTCCGGATGCCGACGCCTTTGGGGGGGGGGTGGCTGGGCTACACATCCTGCGATCCTGGCAGTGTCCACCGTGGTTTCGTGTGTGTGGCTCTTCGTGTCGAAGCAAACCTCGGTGGGACCCTGGACATTCGCGGCACAGCAGGACGTCTCAGGATTTAGACAAAAGGACAGGATTCTTCTTGTCATCTCCCATGCATGAGCCTTTGAGCGTCTCAACCGGTGGTACTGCTTTGGTACGCAGCTCGTCTCCCGTTCAGTATTGCAGCAAGCACGGTGATATTGCCATTGTGTTGTGCTTGAGCGAGAGGCTCTTAGAAGGAAAGACTTGTGAGCAAGTACATTCAATGT
>CAUJNA010003701.1:100000-127500 GCA_963377175.1 Effrenium voratum | reverse complement strand
GCATTTGGCATGTGCCGTGTAACTGCAGCTTCATGCTCATGCAATAGGGCTGTAAAGAAAGTCGCCCGCAGCTGCTCGAGACAGGCAATGGTGCCAAGCCTGGCAACGCAAGGTATGTCGTTCTCGAAATGGCTTGCTGCATGCGCAGTCCTGGCAGCAGCTCAAGCAGTCACAGTGTCGCCTGTTGTGTTCTCCGGCACGGCCAATCCTCGCCTTGAGCTTACGGGTGAGCAGCCGCTTGATTTGATTCGATTCGCAGCCGTTACGTGCTGATTTGGGTTGGCGTGATTGTGGCTCAACAAAATGTACCAAAATGGCACCTTGGTACATGGAACCAAAGTCCAAAACCTGCGCAACCCTAGTTCTTTCATTTTGAGGCACTCCCTCATGTGTGTCATAGAAGGTTTGGCCGAGGTCGCAGTTGCTGGAGTCAAAGCTGCAGGACTACTCTGGGCCATCACCCACGAACATCACCGTGGGCTATCGCGGCTTCTGGGTGTATGGCTTGCGCAACCAGTCTCAGATTCTCCTGCGGGGCCATCAGGAAGCTGAGTCTTTCGTGCTCAGCCTCTTCCGGAACCATTTGGCGGCCGCGGTGGTAGAGCACATCGAGACTGAGGTTCGTCCAGAAAAAACACGGGTCGGAGTGGTTGGTGTGCAGGGCGAAGTTCTCGGAAAAGCAAACGCGTGAACAAAGGGAGGTCCACATCACTTTGAATGCCTTGACATGATCATGGTCCTAATGACGTGGTTAGTAATGTTGACCCCCTATTAATCAACCCCAGTTTATTACTAGGGGGGTGTTCCCCTCCAAAAGTGAACAATCCCCACTAAAACCAGGGACACCCCCAGATTAATAAACAAGGGTTTATTCATCCGGGGGTGTTTGTTACGCCCCCTAATCGAGGTGCTGCGAGACCACGCGGGCGAGCTCGACTTGCCTGACGTCAGCGCAGATGACCTTCACCCTGCTTTGCGGCCCTCGGTCGATTGCTCGCACGCGGTGGGGCCGGATTCAGTCCCTGTGTACAACCCTACAGTGGATGATGGCGGCTGTTTCGTTGCGCACCAGTCAGAGAACAACTGCTACAACTATGCCAGCGACGTCTCCACGGACACCTTTGCCCAACCAGGGAGGGGCTCTGGGCACAAGTGGACGGCCAATACTTGTGATGCAATCCGCGCAGCTGCAGAAAGGGATGGCTTGGTGTGGAACGGAACAACTCTTCCGACCGCCCCTCCAGTCGGTCACCATGTTGCCTTGTTCATTTGGCCAGAGACCAACTTCCACTGGGTCCGCATGGACCGTTCTGGATATTGGAGCCACAAGCCTGGCTCCACGCCTGTGCGAAACACTGACAACAAGGGCCAGAAGATCCAGGATCCATCCAAGTGCGACTTCTCGCCTTGGACCCAGTTTTGTGGTTACATGCTCGTGGTGCCCAGCAAGGTCCAACATGACATCGGCTTGATTGTCGTATAGACAAAGGCCATCGGGCCATATGGGCAGTGCCAGTGAGGCCAGCCAATGCATCTCAAGAAGACATGGTTTGGGACAGAGCGGCGGAGGGTAGGACAAGATTCAGCAGGCGTTCGGCCAACTTTCGCATGTATAATACATTGCGCCGACGCCAGCGATGTTAGACAGCTGACTTGGGCTACAGCATCGGAAAATGGTGCAGTCGGCGTTGTGCGAGGCTTCGTGGAGCAGCGTCGCAGTGTTTGATCAGATGTTGATCAAAAAGGTCTTTTGCATAGGATGACCATTGCGGAAAGCCAGAACAAAGATGACATGTCCCACTCGGAGAAAGAGTCAGCCCAGTTGGGAGCCGAAGATTGATCACCATGTTTCGCCAGGAGAGAGCGAGCCTGCTGGCCTGGAGCCTGGTGCATGTCGCTGTCGAAAAGGCTAGGGCTGAGGATGCCTCTTTGGACTGCAGATGGTATGGCTCCTCTGGATGAGCTTGCTTTTGTGGGGTAACTTGCGTCCAGATCAGTCTGGGTTGGTTTTGGGAAGGGGGGGGGGGTTAGCGCTTGCCTGAGCAATCAAGCCATGCTTTTGTAAGCATGCGTGGTGGTGTTGTGTCCCACGGGAGGGTTCGGCGGTTTGGCATGCTTTGGCATTGGACTTGCTCTGACAGCCTGAATGTGCTTCTTACTAGAAGCGGCTGTTGCACTCTTTTTCGGCTTCCGGTTTTTTGGGTACTGACCTGCGAGTTGCTGAACCTCCACAGTCCAGACATGCCCCGCCAATCCTCTTGGCCTTGCTGCACAAGGCCATTGACAAGATGGTCTTCGAGCAAGTTGTCAAGGACGCTCATCAAGTTGCAAGCCATTTCGCGGCAAGCTGCAACCTCACAAATCTACTGACTTCCCATCCTATAAAATCATATTACGGATGGTCATGTTCATGATCATGATGATGATAATCATGGCCGTGATGCAGTGATACATGATACACAATGTCAACAAGAGTGTCCATGGAGGTGTACCAGTACTGCTTCCTAAAAAAAAATAAAAAAAAATGCTAAGTCTAAGTGCAACATGCATAGGTGTCCCTTGGGTTGTCTTGCTTAAACAATCGACAGCCCTGGTTTACCTGGTGGCTCAATCATCTACCCGGGAAACCCCTCGATTTTCCAACCAAGAACCACCTATGTTAGTGACCCGTTCCCCTGGTGTTCCCCTAGAGTGCAAACCGTCCAAAAGAAGCCCTTGGTCACCTTCCTCTTGGACTTGGACACAGCAACTAAAAAAATAGAGGGCTTTGGTCTATCAGGGCCATGAAAATTGTCCAAAAAGGGACACCCCAGCAACAAAAAACAATAAGGAAGGCCGAAGGCCCTGGTTTACAATCCGTCTATCAAAAAGGGGCCATGTTTTTTTTCCAAGGACACGCAGAGATTCCTTGAGCCGAAGCTTGAGCCAGGAGCGGGTCTTCGCCCAGCTGCAGTTCCAGCTTCAGCTCCAGCGGCCCCGGATCATTTGGCGGCGGTAGGGAAGCCGAAAATTTCCGACCTGGGCGTGGCGCCAAAAGGGAAAACCATGGGGAAACCATAGGGCTCCAAAAGAAACATAGGGGGAAGCCAGAAGCAACATGGGGAATAGGGCTCCAAAGGCCAAATCCAGAATGGCATGGCTAGATGGAAAGACCAGAGAATTGCAACCTGAGCGATGTTTTAAGTGTTTGAGCCACACATTAAATGGGTTGCACTAGTGGATGAAAAGGACGAAAACCTGCAGTCCATCCCCTGACAAATTTTGGCCCATGCGGAACCCGAGTGGGTCGGGGATTGAGCCTGCCAGGCGCGCGGACATAGAGATGGAGGACTTGCGGCGAGTTTGTACCCTGGGCTACGGCACCTTTGGCGTGGCGCCAAACCCAGCAGATGGCCATGGGGCATAACCTATCGCAATCCCATTTTGGGGTGGATGAACATCCATGTGCCACCTATTTTTATGTTCACCAGGGGTACATGCTTTTGACCCACAGCCAGCTGGGTAGAGACCCGCTTGCGATGTTCTACCCTCGGCAGGTGTTTCAAGGCTTTGGCATGACAAGGCAAAACAAGAAACGCTTGGTGCGTCACGACTTCTGAGGTGCAGCTGGTGGAGCACAAGGCATCTCGAGCGAGGTGGGGTCTCTAACGGCGAGGCGAAGGCCGCGCACAGCGCTGTGCCTTTCGAGGTACGCCTTGAAATGCATCAGCCGTGGCGAGGCGGGCCGTGAGCGCTGCGTAGTGGCTTCGCTGGCGTCATATGGCTGTGGTTGTCAAGACCAATGGAGAATACCATTTTGGGCTAGGTGAATTCACCACCCATTTTAGAACCTATTTGAGTGGGGATTGGGATGTTCACTGAAAATACGGGCGTTTGACCCACAGCCATATTTTGTCATGGTGTTAGTACGGGTCGGTGAAGGAACGGACCTGGATAGACTGCATGTCTGCAGGCGGAGGCCAGGCAGCAACAAGAACGAATCAAAGCAGAGCGCGAGATACTCGCAGATGTGGCACCTGCCCTAGTCAAAGCACAAAGCTCGTGGCGCTGTGAAGCTCCCCGCGCTTTTTGATTTAGGGGCAGCGTTTCTGAGGATACATGGAATTTCCTGAATGGTTGGATGACATGTGAAGCAGGCTTTCACACTTGTATCGAAATGTGTATTTTTTTGAGCTGGAGCTGCCAAAGCGTATTCTGTGTACTGCACTATGATGAAGAGTTGTGACGTTCACGCTCGAGCTGGCAAAGTGTACTGCGCTTGTACTACATGCGTGCTGAAAAGTTTTTGAGCTGGACCCGCCACAGCGTACTTTGGGTGAGAAGCTTACGCTGAAAAGCGGCAGTTGGGAAGCAGTGTTGTCCTGGTAGCAAAAATGCTTGCTAGGTAGCAAGCAGGCCAGAGTTGTGGTGTTCGTGCTGAAGCTGCCACACTGTTCTTCGCCGAAGGTTCTTGTGGTGAGTACATGTGATTTTGGAGGTGCTGGCAAATTCAATTTTGTGTATCACAATTGTACTGGAAAGTTGCAAATAGTTGCGATTCCAGGCAGCTGCAAGGTGTCCCGGGTACACTCGCGCCGAAAAGTCGCGATCTTCGAGCTGGGTCCGCCGAGGCGTACTGCGTGGCAACACGACAAACGGCAAATATGATGGCAGTTTGCGGGGCAAGCAAAAGGACACAGAATTTTATACAACCCTTGGTGGTCCAATGCGCCCTTGCCCACCATGCTGTGAAGATGCTCATGAATCCAGCGCCACTCTCCAAGGACCATCCGTTCATTCTAAAGTTGGTGCGAACTTTCAAAGATTCAAGGCTGGGATGTCTCGGTTTCTGCGCCGGATGCAATCAGGAGATGTATTCGGTTGGTTGGCTATGTTTGAATAAATGTTTGTTGTCGCGCTGGTGGTTTCGGCTCGATCACTCTAAACCACAGGCAAATCCGTGCCTTGCCTTGCTGCAAACGGGATGAATTTAGATTCTCCTCATTCGATTCAAACGAAGTCTCAAAACCTCATATTTCTCCCAAGGGACTAGGACCGACGACATTTACGATGTTGACAGCCCTTAAAATTATCCTGACCTTTGATGTCTTGGCTAAGCTTCCTAGCTGAGAATTCCCATGGCCGCTGATGCGGTCCTGCAAAGAGCCAGGCAAGCACTCTCGGACTGGGGCTGGCCACCAGTGTTGCTGCGGAGATGGGCTGAACGTGAGCAGTTTGGCGCATCGCCTGCGCCGGGCGAGCAGGATACGGGTTCCACGTTCAAGGCGTCCGGTCCAAGTTCCCCATTGCGAATTCTGTCGTTCAATCTGTTGGCCGACTGCAAGCAAAAGAACGAGGCTTGGATGCCATCTGCAGAAGAGGCGCTTTCTTGGAAGCCACGCCGATTGCGACTCTTGGAGATCCTGTTGCAGGACCATCCAGACATCATTTGTGTGCAAGAGCTGGACGTCGGGGCCTTGCCCGAGCTAAAGGACGCCGGCTACGCCGCCTTCTCGACGGATACGGCTTCGGACTGCGTGGCCGTTTTCTTCCGCACGGATCGCCTAGAACTTCTGAGCTGCCACTCCCTGGACTTCGCGGCAGTCGCAGTTCTCAGAGACGTCCAGTTGGGAACAACGGCCGTCGCCAGCGCCCATTTTCAGTCAGGGAAGAACGAGCTGGCAGAAACGGCAAGGAGTGGTCAGGTTTGCAAGCTCTTTGACTTCATGCAGCAATTGGCTGCGGATCACGTAGTGGTGGCCTGTGATTTGAATGCAGTGCCGAAACTTGAATCCGCGGGAGAGGCATCAGCATACTGGACTGCACGTAGTCATTCTCTCAACTTGCACAGTGCCTACGAGAAGGCAGAAGAGCCCGAATATACCACCTGGAAGCTAAGGCCAAAGGGCAACTGAGCTGAGAATATCATGTTGTTGTGTTGCGCATCGCTTTGTTGTTGTCAGTAGTCACCAATTGTTTAGGTTTTTAACCATGAGTGATGAATGTTCATCTTTGACAGGGATGCAGCCATGTTGTTTTCCAACGAAAGATGCAGCAGTTGCGCTTTGAAGGTGAGATCAAGCGGACAATCGACTACATCTTCCACACGAAGACATTGGATGCGGTTGGCGTGCTGGAGCCACCGGAGATGCCCCCGGAACGGTTGCCAACGCGCGCTTATCCGTCTGACCACATTGCTTTAGGAGTTGACTTGATTTGCAAAAAAAAAAAAATGGGCGTGATGTGCTCAGACCACTGCCTCCATTTAGTTGTTTTGCATCCGGCAACGTGGAGTCGACCGGTCACGGCACAACTGAATCCATGAAGTTTTGGCATGAAGTGTTGGTGGGTTGAGGTTGCACTTTGGAGCAGTGTTCCATCGCTTGCATTTGGCTAGGTTCGTCTATATCCTCACAGAGTTTGTCACAGGCCGGAGCAGTCTGCCGGAGTGCTTAGCCCACAGTGACGCAGCGTGTCATGGATCATTGCTTGTTCGTCGTGAATGTGGATGAGGATTCACGAGGTCCATATGGACCTCGTATTGGAAAAATAATGAGCAGTTGCGATGCCAAGCATGTGCAGGAGGGGAGCTCTTCAATGCCATTCGATCTTTGGGCATACTAAGTGGATCTCAAGCGAGGCACGCACGTGAGCCGCGCGCATTGACATGACTTGTCATTTTCTTGCCTTCGGACTTGCAGGTTCTACACCGGCAGTTTGATTCTGGCCTTGCAGGCCTTGCACGCAAAGATGCGTGGCTGAACAATCGCATGTGGCGACAGCGTGTTGACCACATCGCGGCACTTATGGTTGGCAAAGCTCAGGAAAATCGTGTACAGAGACCTGAAGCCAGAAAATGCCCCTCAGATGCCATTAAATGTTACTGGTCGTTTGCAGAACGCTTACTGCAGGTGTTGCTTGACAACTACGGCTACATCAAACTGATTGATTTTGGCTGTGCTGTCAGACTTGACAAAGGCTGTTTGCGCGGAATTGCAGCTTGGCCAAGTTCATGTTGTTGCGAGGCAGCCACAGAAGCCTGGTCGGAACACCGCACTACATGGTGGGCACCTGAATCTGCGCAACAGTTTGAAAGCTGGAAGGTCCTATGCTTAATGTTGACCCCGGAATCAATAAACCCCTGTTCATTAATATGGGGGTGTTCCCCTCCAAAAGTGATAAATCCTCCACTAAAGCCAGGGACACCCCCATATTAATATGCAGGGGTTTCTTCATCCGGGGTCCTATGCTTACCCTTCAGGCTCCTGAAGTCATCCTCGGAGAAGCTTACAGCTATTCCTGCGACGCCGGAGTCTTAGACAGCGCTCTGAGCTGAATGTCGCTGCGCAACAAACGTGGTTGATCAACAAGTTGTCTCACTAGGGAAAAGTGACCCATGATCATTTTGGGGGCCCGAAGGGCAAGAAGAATCAACCCCCATGTCAGAGGTGTGTCCTGGCTTGATTTGTGACCGCTGCCGCAGGTCTGGTCTCTGGGTGTTTGCCTCTTTGAGTTTGTGTGCGGCCCGCTTCCCTTCGGGCAAAGCAGCGAAGACCCCAAGCAGGCCCCTGTTTGGAAAAATTGAAGTGCCGGATGCGAGTGTCGCCAGGTGTTTCAGGATATCCTGTTGTCCAAGCTGCCATCAGCCTTAGTTCATAGTGGCAGTGGAGGTTAGGCTTGGTGACAAGGCAAGCAGTGTCATGTCAGGTTCTTTCCGGAGCATTTCACCAATGTTAGCGGGAAGCATTTGCTGAGGCAAGGATGGTTGCCTTTGCGCAAGACAGCGGGTCAATTTGCCATTGCAGGTGCTTGTTGCGCAAGAATTCCCGGCTGCGAATCGGATGTGGTGAGTACAGCTCTGAGACTTGTTTTCTCATTAGCATCGTGCCGTGATGTATTGTTTGAGCCGAAATATATGCCAGCCCATGAGCCTAGCTGCGAACAAGGCGCGGTCTTCAGGATGTGTTCGGCCCTCATGAAGCCATGCTTGCAACGTCTTGTTGAAGAGCCTAGCAACCAAAGACACTTGTTCAGCACATCAGCTCATATTCCATGTATCATGCCAGTTCAAACCTGGCACACGTTTTGGGCTCTAGAATGACATATGCCACACACCCATCTTCTAGCCTAGCTCTTTTCGTAGAGGCTATGTTTGGCCTCCTGTCTAAGCAGGAGCGCCTGCCGAGCTGGCTGGCTGGCTGGCTGGCTGGCGTGGTTCTTCGCTGCATGCTTCCGGAAGCGAACGTAATGCCGCGTTCTGCTGCTGTCGTTGGTGAGATCTGAGCGTCAAGGGGCCCACAAAAGCCCAAAGCCGATCTTCTAATAGTATTAGCCTAGATTCAGACCCCAATCAGCACACTGTGCAGTAGAACGCCCTGGCACGAATACGTCTACCACAGCAAACAGCACAAGAATTGCCAGAGGTAGACAGGAGTTCAGCTTTTTCTGCACTTCTCTGCCCAGCGAACCCTTATATAGCTGGAAAGCTGCCAGCCCCGTTCCTAGCAGCACCCCGTTCCGTGCTGCACCTGCACTTCAGCGCCCCAAATCGCATCGCCCCCGCACCCGTGTTTTCTTCAAATTCGGAATCTCGCTTATATCTTTCAACTGTGGATGTTGAGGGGTCATCAATCAAGGGGTCAGAGGCAAGTGAAGGCGCAAGCAAGCGGAGAGGTATCCATTGATAGGGCCCTTCAGAACTTCAAGCTAGGGAAAGGCCACCGCCTGCGAGGCAGGAGCATTCCTATTTCCGGAAGTTCAGCTTCGTCAGGCCTGGCCAATTGATCAAAACCCTCTGCGGCTCCAGAGTCAGAGTCTTTTGCAGGCTCCTGGGCCGAAACTTGGAACCTCCGCAGGCCGCCGCCTTTGGATGTGCCGAGTCGTGCAACGCGCGCGCGTTTTTTGGTCAGGTCTCGAGTCCGCACCACGCACCTCCGGAGGCCGGCGTGGGGTGTGCTACACGCCCATGCTTCTCTGCTTCTCAAATGGCTGTGGGTCAACAAATAGGTGCCCAAAATGGAACCCTGGTAAATGGACCTAAGGACTCAAACCTGCGGTTTCTGAGGGTGTAAGTTTGACCCATACCCAAATGGGCGGCAGGAGCAACAGTCGGAAAGCTGCGAGCTCAAGCCTTCAGTCTCTTCTGGGCGCGAGCCTCGCCCTTCTTGCATTTCATTGGCTGTGCATGTTGCCATCCTTAGGCCAGAGTGTGATGATTGGGCCACGGATTTTTAAAGTTTTTGGCAATTCATTATGACGGTTTGGAGTGGTTAGACCAGCTGTACAGTGCCACATTGCGGCGTTGCATCAGACCCTGCTGCCAAGTAGCATGACTGGCAATGAACATCATGGGCACTGAGCACTCTCGCGCCAACGTTCCCTGTTCGTCCCATTGGGCGGCAGTTTCTATTTCGACAGGTGTATTTCCGCTGTCCATTGCAAGGCTAGACCCCTAAAGCTTTGGGTCTCGGAAATGACGGAGTCTCTCAGAGGGATGAGTCCGTGCAAAACGCAAAGAGCTCTGGAGAGTATGGATTCAGATCCGCGGGAAGTGCGAGCCCCATCAACGCGCCCCAAGCCCGCAACACTCGTCTCATTCGGTCTGGGATCGCTTCACAGCAAGCCACTGCCATCCAGCGTTCGGCAGCCAGCGAGTCGACATGTGTATCAAAAAACGCTTCTCAGGGTAATCCCAAACCGCTACTCCACATACGTAAGTTGGTTCTTTGCACGCTTTATCTCGCAGATTTGCGCGAGTTTGTGAATCGATACATATTGGACCTGCCATGGCGAAGTTGGGGGGAGCTCCCGGCCGTCCTGACCGAGAAGAGCGCCTAGAGAAGCTGTTGGCCTCCTGCGCGTATGGAGGCGCTGCCGTGCCGGATGCGCCGCGAAGCAAGCAACCAAAAGAGCGACCAAAGGAGCGACAGAAGCCCCCGATGGCCGCCCACAGGGCGAAAAGCAGCGGTGCTGTGAGTACCGCGGCTGAAGAAGTGCATCTTTCAGAAAGACTGGTTGGCAAGTATGAGCAGATATCCAGATTCCTGATGACATTGGCATGTCTGCAAATGGAGCACATGTTTGATGACAGGCCATTGCCCGCGAATTTTCAACGCATGGGATCTTCTCAGCGTGCAGTTCAATTTTTGTCAGTTCCTTCCGGCAAAACTGCGCAGGTTAGGAAAAAAGCGAGTGGCATCCACTTGGTGCCCATCACCTCAAGATTTAAGTTGTGCCATTCGCAGCCTCAGTGTAGCCAACCAGCATACTGTGGATGGACGAAATCCTGCACCACCTTAAAATATAAAGAAAGAAACTGGAATGATGAGTCCCCTGTAAATGTCCACAAACAATGGTTTCCCAACATTTCAACGTGGTGCAGGATTTCGTTCATCCACTGTATCGCAAAATGTGAGCCCTTTAACAGGCGTCCGCTTTGGGGCCGCATGGCCTCTAAGCTTTTGCGAAGCGGATGATGTGTGCTTCATGAAACTGTTGGTTACTGAGTGCCCGTTTCGAATGGCAAGTGCAAGCGTGGATGTAGATTCTGGTTTGTCCCATGTCGGGTTTGGGGGAGACTGGAAATGCAATGTTAACCCCGGATTCATAAACCCGTGCTTGTTTAATAGCGGGGTGTCCCCTTTTAGTGGGGAGTCATGTGGAGGGAACTCGTTCCCCCCCAATGGGACGGGTTGAGAAAATCCTGGGTCAACATTACGCAAAGCCAAGCCAAGAGCCTCCCTCGTGCCTCGTCTGAGGCAGTTTGCCGAGCTGCAGCGGGAGCCGGTTGTTGCAGACAACGGAGGCCTATCGCCAACAGCGTGGCACCACAGCACGTTCCCTGACGGAGGCGGGAGGATTCGGTGAAAAAGATGGCTGTGGGTCAAAACCAATGGTACCATTTTGGGGATTCTATTTCTATGGGGATTGGGATGTTCACTGCGGCGAAAGGATTTTGACCCATGGCCAGATGATTCCGCCGAAGAAGGCAGATTGGAGAGCTACACAATTCGAATGGACACCCAAAAGCGACTAGGTAGGGTGCTATCCAGTTTATTTTGGCGTTGATAAGGGTCTACCCAGGCAGACCGATTTCAAAAAGCACTGAAGTTTAAGGTCGGCTACAGCAGCATGACGCCAGAGAAGGCAGCAGAGGTGGACCGGGCAAGGGCCAAGGCACTTCCGGCCAAAGCCTCCAGAGCTCGTTCCTCCACCCCCAGCCAAAGCAGCCGAAGCCAGAGGTTTCTGGGAAAAGGCCAGGCTCTTTCTGGCCCGGAGCTTCGAAGGTGACGGCGAGCTTTCCCAGCTCGGACCTTTGTACAGCAACCGAAGAGCGCGGAATTCCAGAATTCGTTGGTGCAAAAGCTGACCTGTCGTTGGTGCTGTGGCACGAAGTCTCCGTGGATGTATGATGTAACGCGTTCAGCTCAAGGAACATCGATACGTTCAGAACTGTTCTGCCAGGATTCATCTCTGCTCAACCATCTTCCTCGACTCTACTTGAACGAGGCATCTACAAGTTCAAGACTCCACTGGGAATCTTGCGGGCAGGGTTAAAGATTCGAATATGAGCGCCGGAGATAGATTATTTCCCATGAATCATCAGCAAGTTGGCCTTTGCACTACTCATATTATGCATTGGCCCTCCCAATGCCGTAGAAGCTCCCTGCACATATTCGAAGTCCCTGTTGCAGGAAATCCAGTCTAAATGGAGTGCTTGGCAACACAGCAATGGCATCTCATCATGTGCTGCGGGGGAAGCACTTGCAATGCTGTATGAGCTCAGAAACGCGCCGCCCACTCAGGGCTTCCCTGATGCAAACAATGTCTGAGAAAACGTCTGGTATTTCCAGCACTATTAAGCTTTTAATCCAGGTTCCTAAGAGAAATTACGCATGGCACAGTCACTTTGAAGCACATTGAAGTCCTTTGCTACAAAAAGACAAATGGAAGATTTCCAGCGCACCCCATATCATGCAACGCATATAATGCTACATACAGGCAGGTGGTAGTGAGCAATTGTGTGTTGACGTGACTATCCCGGCAATTTGGCTATAAACATGCAGCTGAAAATGCCTGAAATACCTCGCTTAGGGTCATCACCTGTGAGACATGCTGCTGGAGATCCGCTCGTTCTAGAGGGTTGCTGAATCATTCGAGATCGTCGTCCACCTGGGTGAATCAGCGTGTGAGCCTCAATCAAAACCCGGGTAGATGAAGGTGAGTAAGGGACAATCCCAGCCATAAATAGCTGCGGCCGCCTCGTAATTCTTTACATGGTTCTGGGTAGACCATTTTAATACCGGGTTTTGATTAAGACTCACCTGGGTTAATCAGCATGTCGCTTCGTGTTGCACTCGTTGCTGAAATCAAGTTAGCGAGTCGTCCGAGCGTGATCGGCCGTGCAAAGTACGCTTGTGGCTCACAGAATCGTAAGCTCAGAGTTGCCAGCGCAAATTGGGCTGCCATCACTTGCCCAGCCTTTGTGATGAGATGGCTGTGGGTCAAAAATAGGTACCCAAAATGGAATCCTGGTGAATGGAAACATGGACCAAAAGCTGCTGTCCCCTGATGTTTTAATTTTGTGTGTGTGTTTTGCATACTGCTTACGTAGCTTGAAATACCTTTGCCGCTTCTTGCGGGCATCCTGAGATTTAGATGGAAGTGGCAAAGATGCACAGGCAGGATGTTCTGGCCTCGCCACTCTGAGCACTTCGAGAATAGAACTCAACCTGTGCGTTTGAGTTAGTCACTTTGATCTCTTTCCAGTTCTGGTTTGCTTGTTGCAATGGCAAGATGGCAAGCCAACCAAAGCCGCCGCCCCACTGGGCTGGCCTCGGATTGGGCTCGGGCGCTGAAAGCGCTCTGAAACAGCAGCTGCAGGAGGCGGGGGGGGGGGGGGGGCGGGGGGCGAAGACGTAGATGGGCTACCATGTAAATTGAGCAGAGGGAGAAGAGGTACATCCTGGTCATATGTTCGTTTGACAGATTCATATTGGTGATTTGCTGCAAAGTCGTCGAGGACCTTGACTGCAGATGGTTGAAGAGTGATCGCTATATTTGGGCCTCCACCTAGCCCTCGCGGACTTGTCTCTTTTTTTGGCTTAAGGTCGGCATTGCCAGGCTCAAGCAGCCAACGAGGCGCTCAATGCCAAGCTGCAAGCAGCGAAGTCTCGCTGGCGCGGTTTGCAGCGGTAAAGCGTGTGCCCGAGGCACCAATGCTAGTTGCCTAGCTTGATTTGGCCTTTTTGGGCATACTTTAGAACAAGTAGGTACACAAGTTTAACGTAACAAGAGAAAGGATACGACAAGGCACTAAGGAAACTAAGACATCGAAATAGATCTGGCCCTTGGCGGATTAATTGGAATTCGTGTGTGTGTGTATTCTCTGTGCCGGCAAAGTTGGCTCTGTTCTCGGCGCACTTGCCAGAGCACACAATGTCCGGTTCGTAGCTTCCGAATGCCAGGGATCTGTGGCAGCGCTTGGAGGAAGCCGAGCTGAAGGAGTGTGAGGCGAGGAAGCAGCTCACAGTTTGCCAGGCGCGGGCCGCGCGTTCGCAACTTGCGGCTGCGATGGGGGAGTGAGATGGAATGAACCGTTTGGGGATTCCCAAATACAGGAAACCACCAGTTGGATGGTTTGCAAGGGTCGTTCAATTCCTGATTCCCTGCTGAGCAGCAGCAAGTGCAAGACAGATCGAACATGTGATAGTTTGAGCCCCTTGTGTGAGTTGAGCGGCAGAGCAAATCGTTGGCTTAGGACACCGCGCTCGCTTGGCAAGCTCACTCAAATCGGCGCTTGCGCACGTTTGCATAATATGGTGCCAGCCACACCCAACAGTTGCACGAGGATGTGGCGGTTGACCCTTGCCTTCACCCCAAAGCTGAAGGTTGAGGGTTGCTTGAGCTTTGTCACGCACATGAAACAACTGCCGTGTTTCAGGTTGGGCACCCATGGAACAGGCAAGGGCAGAATGGAGTCGTTCTAAATCGCAAGTCTTGAATTAAAATTATGTAGTGGATGGTCCTGAAGAGTCTACCACGAAAGGGAAAAACTGCATCGCAAAACATTGGCTGGAAAGACAACGAGCATTTGAAGCCTGCTTTGCCCTACGTCAAAGTAAAAATCGAGGGGTCGCGAAAGGCCGACGAAAAGGACATGTCCAGGCACAGGCACCTTTTGAACAACACCAAATCTCGGTTGCTGATAAGGGGTCCTAATTATATCACGGGGGAATCCGCCAGCATCTGCGCATGATGTATTTGGTCAAGGCGCAGTTGGAGAAGCTCAAGGCGGAGTTGGAGAAGCGCATACGTCGTCCAAAGGGCCGGGTGACTGCAAGGCGGCTGGTTTTTGACGTGCGTTTGATGAGAGTGTTTTTTTGAAAAAGCTCGCGTTGCTGCACTTTGACCGGCTGACTTCCTGAAGATTTGGATTGATTCAGCCAGGCCTGGGGCTTGAAACGGGCTTTCAGCGGCGCCAGGCTGCTTCGCAACCTGGAAAGCAACATTGCGCGCTCGCCTCAGCTTAGCGAGCGCTTTGCGCGAGATCCAACAAGAAACATGGGCGCAATATGGCCAGTCATAACCTATTGCGATCCCGTTGGGCGGATGAACACCCATGTCAAGGTTCACCAGTACAGGGCTTTGACCAGCCAGATGTAGATGGGCATCGCTTAAATAAAGCATCCAACTCCAGTTAGCATTCACCCAGCTGAGCGACGGATGTGTGCAATGGTTGTTTATATGCACGGCTCGTTTTTTTGCAGGCCAGTTTACCATTCCAGGCCCACCAGCAACGTTTGGGCCCTGTCCAAGTCGCCAGGCGCGAGATGTGCGATGCTCGGCAGGGATTTGTCATCCAGAAGGTGACCGAGAAGCATGGCAAGACCGAGGCACACTCCAAACCGATTCGGGCAGAAGGTTCCCTAATAGGTCGTCTCCGTGCCAATGGGCGCAGCCACCTTTTCAGCTTTCCTATTGGTAGACGACGTTTAATACCAGGTCACCAGGTTTTGATTATGACTCAACTGGCTGGTGAAGGGTTTGGTGTTTCAGGAAGCAAAGCTTGCCAGCTTTGTTTCAGGTGCGCCGGGTGGCTGCTCAGGGCTTAGCAGGTGTGTGTGTGTGTGTTTGTTATGTTCTGGTTCGCACACACGTTTGTTGTCGTTTGTCGGTACATGTGGGTGGTTGGCGCGTGCGTCCTTAGTTTTCCTGTCAGTGCCCCAGCGCTCCATTGCTTCCCTGTCTTCGTAGTTTGGTTCTTGCGATCACTTGCTAGGGCTTCCCGCATGCGCATTTGTGCGTGTGTGTCTGTGAGTTTGTGTGCTTCTTTGATTGTTTGTGCGTGTGTGTGTGTCTGTGTGTTTGTGTTTGCTTGCTTGGTTGCTTGCTTGGTTGCTTGCCTGCGTGCGTGCGTGCGTGCGTTTGTTTCCGCTGTTGCTTGTTTGCTTGCTTGCTTTCTTGCATGCTTGATTGCATGCTTGTTTGCTAGTTTGGGTGGTTCGGCTTGTTTGGTTTATTGCTTGTTATCTCTTTTGTTTGTTGGTTCATTTGCTTGGGTGTTTAATTGCTTGTTTGCTTGTTATTGCTTGCTCGTTTGTTTTGTTGTTCCCTTGTTTGTTGGATTGTTTGATTGTTGGGTTGTTTGCTTTTGGTTTGGTTGTGTGTGTGCCTGACTGTCTGCCTGCCTGACTGACTGCTTGCTTGCTTGCTTGCCTGCTTGTTTGTTTGCTTGTTTGTTTTTGTTTGTGCGTTTCTGGGCTTATGCCTGTTTGGCTCTGTTGTGTTGTTTCTGTTTGTGCGTGTGTGTTAGTGTGGTTGTTTTTGTGTGTGTGTGTGTCGTTTGTGTGTGTGGGTTTATGTGTTTTGCTTGCTTGCTTGCTTGCTTGCTTGCTTGCTTTCTTTCTACCTATCTTTCTTCCTTCGGTTGGTTGCTTGCTTGCTTGTTTGGTTGTGGGTTTGCTTGTTTGCTTGTTTGCTTGTTTGATTGTTTGTTTTCTTTGTTGCTTGTTTCTTTCTTTCTTTCTTTCTTTCTTTCTTTCTTTCTTTCTTTCTTTCTTTCTTTGTTTGTTTGGTTGGTTGGTTGGTTGGTTGGTTGGTTGTTTTTGTTTGTTTGTTTGTTTGTTGTTTGTTTGTGTGTCTGACTTGTGAGAATTGTGAGCAGTCCTGAATGCTTTCGGACGGAGCCAGAGAGCGAGAGAGCGAGAGAGAGAGAGAGAGAGCGAGAGCGAGAGCAAGAGAGCAAGAGAGAAAGAGAGCAAGAGAGATAGAGATAGAGAGAGAGAGAGAGAGAGGGAGGGAGGGAGAGAGGGAGGGATGGAGGGAGGGAGGGAGATGCGGTGGAAGAGCGCAAGACGCGGACGACTGCAATCATTGACGGCGTGATGGTGACACCGGGGGCTGAGAATGGAATGGAAAAATGAGATGAAATGAGCGAATGATAGAGTAAGTGAGTGAGTGAGTGAGTGAGTGAGTGAGTGAGTGAGTGAGTGAGTGAGTGAGTGAGTGAGTGAGTGAGTGAGTGAGTGAGTGAGTGAGTGAGTTTTCGGATGGAAGGGTAAGTGAACGCATGAATGCATGAATGAATGAATGCATGAATGAATGAATGAATGAATGAATGAAAGAGTTGAACGAATCAATGATTAAAATGAATGAAGGAAGGAACGAACAAACGAACAAATGAATGAATGAAATGAATGAAGGAACGAACGAACGAACGAATGAATGAATAAATGAATTAATGAAGGAAATAATGAATGAATCAAAGAAACAAAAAAGAAAGAAAGAAAGAAAGAAAGAAAGAAATCAAATGTGAGTGCCTGACATGACTGAAACGAAATGAATGAATGAATGACATGAGTGAATGAAATGAACGAATCAATCAATCAATCAATCAATCAATCAATGAATGAATCAATCAATGAATCAATGAATCAATGAATGAATGAACGAACGAACGAATGAATGAAATTAATGAATCAATGATCGAATGATCGAATGATCGAATAAATGAATGGATGCATGGATGCATGGATGGAAGGATGAATAACATGAAATGAAATAAAATGAAATGAAATGCATGACTGAATGAATGAAAAGAATGAACAAACGAACGAATGAACGAATGAAAGGGTGAAGTGACATGAAATGAAATGAAATGAAATGAAACGAATGAAACGAAAAAAGAAATGAATGAACGAAAGATCGAAGGAACGAATGAATGAATGAACGAGCGAGTGAATGATTGACCGAAATGAATAAATGAACGAATGAATGAAATAAATGAATGAATGAACACGTGAAAGAATGAACGAAAGAATGAATGAATGAATGAATTAATGAATGAATTCATGAACGGACGCGCGAACGAATGAATGAATGACTGAATGAATGAATGCATGAATGCAATGATGGGTGAATGAATGAGTGAATGAGTGAGTTGATGAAGGAGACTTAGGACCGCGTTCTCACGTCAATCGCGTCCTACGCTCGCCAGTTCCAACACTGATCGCGCAAGACTCTTTGCGCGGGCAGCTGCGATCCAGACCCTGTGGAGCTGGACGCGGCTGCTGCTGAGACACCCGGGGGCGGGCGGCGCCGGCTGGGCGCCTACATCACGCCCCAGGCGCGCCACTGAACGCCGCTGGACGCCGTCTCCGCCGAAGGCGCGGTGTGCGCTGGGCCGCCTTCTGCGCCGCGCTGGCCGCCGGATGACCTGCGGGCGCTAGTGGTGAGAGGGAGTGCTGGGCAAGCAGGTTTGAAATCAACAAGGACACCGATGGACATATGTGTGCTGAAAGGAAAAGACGGAAAGCGCGGCCCCCTTAGGGAGTCAGTGACAAACTACCGTTCACTAGACCGAGCTCCGGGATTGAGACCCTCTGCGCGGCGCACCCAACAAGCAGAGTGGAACGGTGAGACCCTTTGCTCGCGCTGCGTTCAAGTTTGGGCCCTGTTTTGTGAACCTGCTTGTCGTTCACTAGGCCAGGCTCTGGGATCGAGACTTTCTGCGTGGCGCGTTCGACAGGGTGGCGCGTGTCAAGTGATTGCAGACCTGGCCTTGCGACTGTGCGACAATTTTCCTTCAGAGGGAGAATGGAATGGTGAGACCTGTTCGTTTGCGCTGCCTACTTTATCTTACACGAGCTTGCAATTTTTCCTGGACCCACACGCGCGCGCGTTTTTCATTTTCGAGGGCTACATTCCACGCAGTGTTGTTTTCGTTTGGCACAGGCTTAAGTCCTTGATACGTAGTCCTTTGGGCCAAAGTGTCCTCCCGTAAAACACCTAAAAGCTTTTGTTTTGACCGCCCATTCGTCAAAAAGGCACTTGTGTTCTGTTGTTCTCCCCGGATCTGGTTTCCTGTAGCAACTTGCAGCGACGTCTCGACGCCTGAGGCTACATGTAGCTCTCAAACGAACTAGCACACCCGTACAATAACAGCTAGAGTATGGATTGCGGTCGCGTCTCACGCCACGATTAAAGCCAGGCTCCCCCGTTCTTTTCCCGCTGCTCGCCTGTTTCTTACGTCTTTCTTCTCCACGGAGCACGCCTGTGGTTTTCGGGGTCGCTCGGCTGGCCAGTCAAAGCGGCCGCGGCCCACCCCATGTCTGAGGGCAAAGATGTTCTTTCGCAGGCCTTCAAGACGGCCAACCGCCACATCATGCGGCACAGGCAAGAGGACAAACGCGCAGATCCACGACCGCCACACTTTGAGAGCTTGGGAGCAGGCTCAAGTGTCGCACGCCCTTGTAGACATCTGGTGCCGCGAGAGCTGCCGCGACTTCGACCCTGCCACCCCTCTCAGGATCTTTGGCGCAAGACCCGGCGCTGGAGGAAGTACTGATGAGCAGGCGCGAGGTAGTTGAGTTTTCGTTTAGTTGAGAACTGCTTGTCAGTGTTGTAAGTTGCGCCAGCGAGGCCATGCGGCGCACCCTCCTGCAAGGAGATTCTCGTCTGTTCGCTTTCCGGGTCATCGACTCCATGGGCAAAGGCTCCTCAGGCGCCAAATGTCAGCGCAGTGCTGCAATGCGTGCTGGCTTGCAGTTGCAGGTCGGATTGCGCGGTTGTTCTAGACTGCACAGACCAACTTGCGCTGCCCCGCTAGCCTCTGGCAGACCGTGCGAGGGGCAAGGCTGAGATGGGCGAGGCGCCGGGCCAAACGCATTTTTGTTGATGCGTGTTGTTTCTGAGTCTGCCGCCAGCCTGAAGTTGTTCAGGCGCGGCCAGAGCCTTGGTGAACGTGGGCACGCGGCGCCAGAATGGAAGCTACGAGTGGTCTTTTTGGCACGCGAACTGCCAGCTTATAGTGATTCACTTGGAAGCCGTGGACTTCTACCCCTCGCAAGGCTTGCGCGACGTTGTTGGAGGGCGTCCTTGACACTCGCGCTCCGCAAGCGCTACGGCCACAAATGCGTCACACGTTTGCCACTAGGGGTCCTTTGTGAAGTGAAGGTTGCCATGCGGCTGGTTTCTAGTGTGGATTGGAGAAGCTTCTGCTGGGGAATTTTGACTAGTTCTGGAGAGTTGGACAGGTTTTTGCTGGACAAGTTTTGAGGCGGGGTGGGGCTTGGAAAGGTCCCGGAGGCTGTCTGACCGCTTCCCGGTCCTGGGGCCGAGGCGAATTTGCTTGTTGTTTCTTTGTTTGTGGCTCTTGCTTGGTTGTTTGTTGGTTTTTGTTCAGTCGTCCGGTTGCTTGTTGTATGTTTGTTTGTTGTTTGCTTGTTGTTTGTGTTGTTTCTTTGTTTGTTTGATCCTTGCTTGGCTTACTTGTTTGTTTGTCTCTTCGTGTGTCTCTGGTCAGTCGATCGATTGGTGTGTCGGTTTGTGTGTCTGCTTGCCGAACGACAAGCAAACAAACAAACCGACAAACCGACACAGCAAAGTACCAACTAACACACGCAAACAAACGAACAAACATACAAGCAATCCGGAAGCTTCTGTCGGTTTCTGTCGGTTTCTGTTGGTTGGCGCATCAGTGGTCGCTTGCAATGTCTTGTTGTGGCTGAAGCGAAACGTGGGAGCTGCGAGGTGTGCCCCAGCACGTCTCGCCTCAAGTGGTGCCACGCGCGCGAGTGTCTGGGCCAGACAGCTCAGCACTGCGCGCCATTGCTTTGGGAGTGGTGGCCGTCGATGCGTTGCTTATGTGCGAGCCGGGGAATTCAGTCATTTTGCGCCAAACGCGGACCCGCAAGTTTGGAAAGCGCTGTCCGACGGAGTTGTGCGCTTCAGGCGAGAGCTCCAAAACTTTGGACTTGACTGTGGCGCGGACCCCAGCAATGCGAAACAACACTTGCATGGATCCCGGCGTTGCAGCGACTACGCTCGAGCCTATTGGCAAGGTGCAAAAGATCGAGTACGGCCCAGGATCCAGAGCATTCAAGTTGTATCCGGAGGCCCGGACGCGCAGTGTCTCCTTGGGCTCCACAAAGTGCAGAAACCCACCTTGCATGCAAGCAAGAACGGCAATCTTTGCGCTTGCTTGCAGTCAGCCAAGCTGCAAGGCATCGCCCTGGCTTTGCTTTTCCCTCATCACTGCAGAGAGGCCAAGTGCACCAGTCCCCACGCTGCGGGGTTCCAACTTTCAAGGGTTGTTTCCGGGACCGCTCGCTTTTGAGGATGGAACTTCTTGGCGCCACTTTGCAATCCCACTAAATTCAGCATCGCGTTGCGCACTTGCTACACATCCACTTACTTGGATTGCCATTCGGCGAGCAATTTCGCATGCTAGCAGCTCCGATCCTGCACACTGTTCTAGCCAGATATCGTTTGGGTTGTGCCGTTTTTCCATGGCGTAGGTCCTACGACTTCATCAGCTCCAACGAGAATTCAGCTCGCTGCTTTGCGGCCCTGGCACTTTTGGAAGCAAGTCGTGGGCCCGCAAGTACACCCTTGGCATTGGTGGTAGCACATAATCGCGCGCTGAACATCCAGCAGGGGTGTTCTGGGAAAAGAAGATCAGAGCACTGACTTTGAGATTGATTTGGAGAGGCCCAAGTTAAGTTGGGATCCAGGGCTGGACGAGGTGTGTTTGCTGAATTGTTGCCAGTGTTACCACAGGCTGCGTTTATGGCTAAGAAGCCATTGAGTCAGTGCTAGGATCGACGCACGATTCGCAGAAGCGACAGTACTCGGGAATGAGCTTGATGTTTTGTTCACTGAGAAACTCTTCAAGCGACTCGTCTTGGCAATTCCTCCAGGTGCTGTCCATCTCCAGGCTTTGCGAGGGCAAAGCTGCAGCGTCCTTACATGCTGCACCACTGTGGATGGACGAAATCCTGCACCACTTTGAGAGCAGGGGAAACCATTGTTTGTTGGTATTTGTATGGGAATCATTATTCCAGGTCCGTCCACAGTATGAGCCAGAATGCAATGATGTTGCAATAGATACAGGGCTCGCAACACGCATAGAGCTGAACACCATGCTCTAAAATGCATTTGGGCTGCGCTTTTGCCAGCAGGGGAAGGACGTTTGTTGAGGTCCAGTCAACAGGGCAAACGCACAATTATGGTGTCTCAACTTTGTTAAGTTGAGTTCCAGCATGCTGACCCATTAACGCCTGACTTGCCCAGGACGGGGGTTTCCGATCAAGGCGTCAGTTTGTGCTCCGCTCAGCCCGCTTCAGCCGCATTGACCCAGCCTGCTATAGCTCCACCAAGGAATCTGCAAAAGGCTGGTGCAAGCTGAAAACAGGACTTGTTGACAGACCATTTGTCACTTCAATAGGCGGATCAAGGTTGACTAAGCACAATGCATAAGCAGCATGCAGGATGCCAACGTCGTGGGTCCACCATGCAGAAGGCCTGGCGCCAAATGATAGGATTTGGCTGCTCGCGTCGGCCCTCAACGCAGGTCAGGTTTCGAGAGACAGGGAGGCCCTGCGGAAACAAGCCCGAAGAGTTGCCGATGGAACGGGTAGGATCAAAGATGGAGATGCGTTGAAGCACCGAGCTGCGAAGAACTCATAGCGTGGCTGAGGCAATTCTTTCAGCATTGCAGCAGGCAGCAGAATCCTTGCCTGCCATCCCTGCAAGCGAATCTGAAAGTTTGGTTGCGGATTCAACTGCTGCCGCCGGCGCCCCAGCATCAGCGGTTGGCAAGATTTAGAAATCCACTTGATGTCGAAGGTTCAACAAGAAGGGCTCGCGGAGAAGTGGGGGCCCTTGCAATGTCTTCTTGCAGTGTGTGCGCACAGCGCGAGCAAGAACTAGCCAGAAGACTTTTAATTACTTCGTGCGGCGAGCGACACAAAGCACAGAACCGGTGCAGCTGATTTGTGTCATTTGGCTGCGGGGCCGGCTAGACGAGGCCGATGGATTTGTTTGACTTCTGCGACGAGCTGAAAGGAGAGTCTTCGTGCTTAGCTTGGAAGAGCAGATCGCTCTTGCTCCGCAATTCCAAAGACTTTGAAGCTGGCACCGGCACAGATATGAAACGTAGTTGCGGACGTTGCCGTCCGTCCATATCGCGCCTCATGATGACAGGTAGATGCAGTTGTGTTTTTGCAAGTCGAAGGCGTGTTACCTCCGGCCAGGGCACTCAATTCGCGGCAGATTGATTTCCTACTACAGGCCCAAGCTGCCAGCAGCGCAGCCAAAGATTGGGCAGAGGCCCTCAACCACTTCACTTGCCGCGGTGTCCAGGCGCTTTCTGTCCGAGATCTTTGCCATGCGTTGCACATCACGCAAGGGGTGGGGCGTGTTCAAATCAAAGCAATCAGGGGATTGACCAGATGGATATCTTCATCTTCGGGCTCTCCTGCTGGAGGCGCTGAGATGAATTGTTCATGTGACTCACTTTGGATGTCACTTAGAGGTGGGTGGCCAAGACCGGGAGAGACCTGGGCCCTGGTCTTAGTCCGCCTCGCGAATGAAGAGTATCGCTCGGACTGCGACCAAAGAACCTGAGCGCTGCTGATTTCGCCGGTAGTCTTGAGCAAGGTAGGTGACTGAACGAGTTAGGCCTCCCTCTTCCGGAGTGAAGATTTCATCTGAGATTGATGTAGGTTGTCGCGCTCCTAACTTCACAATTCAACGTTCGGGCGGCGCCTTCCAGGTTTTCACAGGAATTGTGGACCACGTGGATCTCTACCGATCTGCCGACAGCAACGAGTGGGTCAACGAGATGTGCGCGTCTTGGCTTTGCGCCCCGAGCGCCTTCGAGTTGCGTCTTTCTTCACGCGTCAGGACATGCCGAGGGCAAAACAGTGAGCGCCGAGTCGAAAGCCCAGACGCAAGGTCTCAGGTCAGGTCGCAAGTGAGCAAAACTGAGCAAAGTGGTGAGTCGTGAGCTTTCCGATGGTCGCAAACGATTTTCGTTGCAAGACATGTCAATTGCGTTGGCAGATCTCCAAATGTAGCAAGACCTACTGAGATGGTGAACATTGTGTCGGTTCTGCCGCAGCAGAATATGGTGGAGATTAGGCAGGACTTGAACGACCCGCTTGCGGAGCTTCTTTCATGCCAATTGCAACACAGCGGGTCCTTTGTTTGAGGGCGCGGCTTGTTGTTGTGGTTTTAAAGGGAAGCCATAAAAAGAAACCCACCATTTTGGGGAGGGTCCCCTTAACACAGCCACACGCACACAACTGTAAGCGTTCAGCTCAGGTTAGGTTGATTGATTTGATCCATTCGGACAACTTTCTCCCAGGATTTTCCGAGCCGTCCATGTCAGAGCCGCGCTCCTGAAGCCGGCTGACACACCGACTGCCCAAACAATGCAATGCCGAAAGACTTGCACTGCATTTCCAACAATCAGAGGAATGTTCAGCTGCCTTTGCTGTTCCTATTTTCCTCCCTGTTCCTATTCTGTCTCAGAGGATGTAGCTGGGTCCGAGACCGTGTGTTTGTATTCATAACCAGTGTTAGATGGCACTTTGCATTGTAAGAGTTGACTTATTGATGCAAGGATATGTATGGTTCTTACAATAACGGGTTTATAACAATTGCACTAGCGCAAAAACAGGGGCCTCCACGTAGTCCCCTTCCCAAAAAAAAACTGTTCTTTCATTCTCAATGCGTGCAATCATTTGATGGTGAACCCTTTGCTGGCTTTCGCGCTTTCAACCGTCCAAAACTCGCGTTGTCATCGGCCAATTGACTAGTTACCTTAGCCAACTACCGCAGAAATAGCTAAGAAGCAATTGATTTGCTCGCAAATTAGCTCAGCTAGACCAGTTCGCCAGCTAGCTCTCTTGAACTTGCAAAATATGTACTTAGCTAACTTTCAACACTAGCTGCTAGCCAACCGATTTGCGATCCAGCTAACTAATAACTAGCTAAGTAGCTAACTGGCTAACTAGCTATCCGAGCCAACTACCTAACCCGAAGCTGTATACCAATTTGAGCCAATTCTCCAAGTAGCACGCTGGCTCACGAGCTAGCCAGCCAAAGAGCCAGCCAAGTATTTGACTAGCTTGCTAGCTCTTCTAATTTGCTATCGCGCGAATTAGCTTGCCCTTGAATTGGCTAACCACCTAACACAGCGCGCGACCGCTAGCTAGCTAGGCTAACTTGCCAGTTAGCTAACTCGCTCGCTCTTGAACTTCCTAGCTACCCAACCAACATTCACAAGGATCCACACCCAATCTACACTCGTTCTATGTTTGCAACTTCCGTTCTCGGCTTCGCTGTGTGTTCCAGAACCCCCCCCCCCCCGGTATCCCATTTTAGAAACAGCGATCGGAAAATATTGTCTACTATTGCCCCGGGTTCTGGAATGTCCATCTTCTAAAGTCCAAAAATAGCGTTTCAGGCACCATACGGGCACAGCCTAGGCTAAATGCCACGCCATGGTTCCCAAACGTCATGCATTTTTTCGGGGTCTAGCATCAAGCAGGGTTTCCGAGGGGGTTCAAAAGAACGCAGAAATTGCTCAAGGCCGCACTCTGCCGAATCATCGGAACTGAAACGCCTTCAAGAGAGGGACATGGGGGGGGGGGGGGAGCATTTTGAGGGTGCCCCTTTTTGTGGGTTAAAAGGGTGACCAAAAGCAAAACTCACATTTTGGGGGTCCAACAGCCACATAATTGACGTCCGCTCAAGAACATTTGCTTTGGACATGCGGAGCATTCTTGGCGATGCAACGTGAGCGTCCCTGGAACCAGACCTGGGCTCGTCTCTTTTGGCCGGCTTCCTATTTTCCGCAGGTAGGTGTCAGGACTGTGCGCCGCAAGGCACAGTCATTCCTATGTGGCTTAGTTTGCTGAGAGATTGCTGCTTCTCTGCAGGGGCACTGACAAGCTGAAGTTTGTGAAGGGCTGGCCGATCCTGCCAGTTTAGCAGTTGGCCTCGTTGGGCCGGGCTCTTGCACTCATGAGCTGATGAGCTGAGTGGAAGATGGCAGGGCCCGAATGGTCGATGACAATGGCCAATGGTTGCTGGAGGAGGACAGGGTACTGAGACCAAAAGTACAGGGTGTCTCAATGGCACAAGGAAGGGCAGAGTATGTTGCTGAGCATGCGCAGACTTCCAAAACCATGTGGGGGGTGAATTGCGAGGCGCTGTCAGTGTTTAAATATTGCTTGTGTTGACCCAATTCTGCATAGAATTGGTTTAGTGGTGGTTTAGGCTCGCTTTAAATTCGTTCATCCCCGAAAGAGCAATTTTTGCTTTATCGCTTAGCGACCTGAGCCCAGCCTAATCCCAACCTTACCCAGCCCTTAGCTGTACCTTCTACCCACATATCTTGCCTCCAACCACCCCAAACCCGCCCAAAACTGGGCTTTCCCTACCCTGTTTGTAGATGATGTGCAATCCGTTGATTCGATAATTTCTCATATGGCTGTGGGTCAAAACCAATGTTACCATCTTGGGGTAGGTGCACCACCCACTAAAATGGGGATTGGGATGTTCACTGGGAGTACGATTTGGATTTTGACCCATGGCCATATGTGCTTGACCCCTTTTCATTGACCACTCCGGCAGGCTCCAAAATGATCCTGCGCGATGCATTCCGGGGCAGCAGCGCTCTGCGAGAAGACCGTCGTCCAACGCATGAGTCGCTTGAGCACTGGGCGACATGATGTGAGATCAGCTTTTACACGACTTACAAGAGAAGAACGAAAGGCAGCCACGTGTGCGCCAGTGCTTGAGGATGGCCATTTGTTTTTTTGCTTCGCGCGTGGCATGTGGACATGAATCCCCACCTAAATGATGTTCACCAAAGGGCCCCTTATTAAAATTCACCCGCCGTTTCTCGGTGATATTTGCCCCAGTGCCATGTCACACATGCTGTTTGCCCCCACACGCACGTAACTGGCTCTAAGCCCGGCCATGGCGCGGTTGGCCATCGCCCGGGGCATCGCGCCGCCTCTGCGAGTGTGCGCGCCTTTGGACCGCGCGCAGGGATCATACCGAGGCGCAAGCAGCGAAAGCAGTGAAGGGCTCCTCTGGCTGTAGGGTCAAAACCGTTTTGGGATCCCATGTTGGTTGGTAGGTGAATTCACCGCCCATTTTAGAACCTGCTTTAGTGGGGATTGGGATGGTCATTGGGGGACGATTTGGATTTTGACCCATGGCCCTCTCTGTGAAACGAGCCATGATCATAGGTGCCCAAGTCGGAATTCTGCCCCAACTCGTGGGAAACTTGCCCCACGCCCTTGCGCTGGGTGGCAAGGAAACATGTCGTTCAAACTGACCTCGCACGAAAGGATGCAGAAGCTGCCAAATAGCAGCGCCATCCTTGGTTGCGTCGCGCTTCTTTGAATGCCTTTTGGAGACTCCAGGATGCAACTGCTCGGATGCGCGGTCACTCACAGCTCCATGACTGAAGGGTTCCTGCTTTGCTGCGCTTGGCCTGAACCTGGAGAGCGCAGGCTTGGGCAGCGGCGCCCCTCGCCTTGCAAGCGCAGCCCTGTCTGCTTTTGCCCGGAGCCTCAAGTCTCAAGCGAATGGTGTTGAACATCATGTGGCTGTGGATCAAAAATAGGCACCCAAAATGGAACGCTGGTAAATGGACCCAAGGACTAAACCTGCGGTTCATATCCTGGTGGTGTTTTTTCTGACCCCTACCCATTGAACGGTCCTCAAGGTTGTCGTGCTGTGCGAAGAGCGTGCGGTCTTTGGCCACCTCCGAGCGACAGGTGGTGCACGCCGGCCGCGGAGTGCGGGCGCGGCGAATTGCCATGGCGGCACAAACTGTGGAGGCCTGCGATGGCAGTTGGGTGTGGGTCAAAATTAAACCACCAGGATATGGACCGCAGGTTTTAGTCCATGTTTCCATTCACCATGGTTCCATTTTGGGTACCTATTTTTGACCCACAGCCAGTTGACTTTGCCAAGCACCCGCGAAAGCTCTCCAGCGCTGATGTCACAACTGTCGGATTTGCGGTGATTTGCAAATCTGTGTTTGCCGATCTCTGTCCTCGCTTTCTCCCGGAGAAAAAAAAAAGGAGAAAAAAAGCGAGGAAGTGACTTGAGTAAGGTACTTGCTGTTGAGGCCGTAGTTTTGTTTGTATTTGCGATTCCCTAAGTCCACTCCTGTGGCCTGGCGTCATTTGGCGCAGTGTTTGTGGCCTGTG
>CAUJNA010003701.1:87500-95000 GCA_963377175.1 Effrenium voratum | reverse complement strand
TCAATGACGCCCAGCGATCGCACCAGCCCGCCTTAGGCGAAGTTGTCGTTAGCGGCTGCCAACGGGGGTTTGGAAGGAATTGGGAGTGAAATAAGCCTACAGGCCTCATCAAACAAAAGCTAGGTTCTTCTTCGTGCCTGCCAGTGACGTGAGCCAAAACATGATCCTTGCTGCCGAACGACTGCAGCCCACCAAACAAAAAAAACTGGATGAGTTTTGTGGGCAGGGTTTGCATGGGGCAACTGCCGCTTGGGATCTCATCGCAGTCCCAACATAGCATGGGAGCGGTGGTTTGGATATGTTGCAGAAGGTTGCGGGTGAGAAGAAAGCTGTGTGGGAAGGCAGACCTGAAAAAGCGAAGAAGCGCTTGGGTCCCTCCAAACCAGTTTCGGCATTGCCGCCAAGCTCTGCGCCGCAACTCGCAGGAACTGAGCCGCCGGGGTCACACGAATACGACAAGTTCTTGCCGGAGGCGAGGGCTGAGCGAATGCGGCGCTCTGGGATGTAGTTTGGGTCTTCGAGTTTTTGCTTCGCTGGAGCCTCAAGTTGCAGCCTAGGCCCAAGCTGCCAAAATCGCTGTGTGTGTTGATGCTTGCAGATTCTGCATTGGCAGGTGTGTTGCTTGAGCTTCTCAACAAATGAGCAGCTCTAAAAACCTCCCCTTACATCCCAAGCAAGAGTTGCGTCATAAGGCCCTGCGAAAGCCAAACCCTCAAGAAAGGCAGCTACTTGTGCGAGCGTTTGGCTAGCCCGGCCATGGCGCGGCTGGCGATCGCCCGGGGCATCGCGCCGCCTCTGCGAGTCTGCGCGCCTGTGGAGCGCGCGCAGGGATCACGCAGAGGCGCAAGCAGCGCAAGCAGTGAAGGGCTCCTCTCTCTGAAAAGATCCATGATCACAGGTGCCCAAGTCGGAATTCTGCCCCAACTCGTGGGAAACTTGCGAGCCTTTGTTGCGTCATGGCGCTTCTTTGAATGCTGTTTGAGACTCCAGGATGAGCTTCATGACTGAGGGGTTCCTGCTTGATTTCTGCACTTTCCTTCTCCTGAACTTGCGCGGGGCGGAGTTCAAAAGACTTGCACGCAGGCTTGGGCAGCGGCGCCCGCGGCGCCCCTCCTCGCCTTGCAACGGCAGCCCTGTCTGCTTTTGCCGGGGCTCCAAGTCTCAAGCGCATGGTATTGAGCATCATTGAATGGTTTTAAAATTCTTCTCACAGTTGTCATGGTTTGCGAACAAGAATGTGTTGTGTTCGGCTACCTCCGTTGCGACAGGTGCAAGCAGGCCGCGGCGTGCGGGCGCGGCGCATTGCCATGGCGGCACAAACTGCGGAGGCCCGCGATGGACCCGCGAAAGCAAACCCATCGCACGTAAGCCGGCGTAAGCACGTTTTCGTTGGAAGTAGATGCTGCGTAAGCAGCTCAGCATGCTCGGAGGAGTTGTTTCGCGCAGTTGCTTAACTGGTTTTTGTTGGCGTGCGCGGTTTCATCCCAGTCGAACTTGGCGACTTGCCGAACTTGCATGGGAGCTCTTGGGGTTCAGGTGAAGCCTTTACTAGGACAAGCCAAGGCTTCTGAAACCGCGGATTTGGGAAAACTAAAGGTGCCTGATGGTGGTCACGTCATAGGTGGTTTGGTGGAAGCCTTTTGTGGCTAAGGACCAAAAGGACCACAAGGACCAAAGGCCGAAACTGGCGATGACGGTGATGGGCGCCACAGGGGATTTGGCGAAGGTGGAGACGTTCCCAGCGCTGCTAGACCTCTTTGGCCACGGAATGTTGGAGGACGTCGTTCCTGGTGTTGGCGTTCTTCTGGCAGCTTGCTTGCTTGCTAGCTAGCTTGCTTGCTAGTTTGCTAGCTTGCTCGCTTGCTTGCTGGTTTGCTGGTTTGCTTGCTTGCTTGCTTGCTTGCTTGCTTGCTTGCTTGCTAGTTTGCTAGCTTGCTTGCTTGCTTGCTAGTTTGCTAGCTTGCTTGCTTGCTTGCTTGCTTGCTAGTTTGCTTGCTTGCTTGCTTGCTTGCTTCCTAGTTTCCTAGCTTGCTAGCTTGCTCGCTTGCTTGCTTGCTTGCTTGCTAGCTTGCTTGCTTGCTTGCTTGCTTGCTTGCTTGCTTGCCTTTGCCAGTTTTCTTAGCAAGCTTGCTTCCTAGCTTGCTTGCTAGTTTGCTAGTTTGCTAGCTTGCTCGCTTGCTTGCTAGTTTGCTTGCTTGCCTTTGCTAGTGTTCTTAGCAAGCTAGCTTGCTTGCTTGCTTGCTTGCTTGCTTGCTAGTTTGCTAGCTCGCTCGCTTGCTTGCTAGTTTGCTTGCTTGCTTGCTTGCTTGCTTGCTTGCTTGCCTTTGCTAGTGTTCTTAGCAAGTTAGCTAGCTTGCTAGCTTACTTGCTAGTTTGCTTGCTAGTTTGCTAGTTTGCTTGCTTAATTCTTGCTTCCTTGCTTCCTTTTGCTAGCTTTCTTGCTTGCTTGCTTGCTTGCTAGCTTGCTTCCTTTTGCTAGCTTGCTTGCTTGCTTGCTTGCTTGCTTGCTTGCTTGCTTGCTTGCTTGCTTGCTTGCTTGCTTGCTTGCTTGCTTGCTTGCTTGCTTGCTTGCTTGCTTGCTTGCTTGCTTGCTAGTTTGCTAGCTTGCTTTTGCTAGCTTGCTTTTGCTAGCTTGCGTTTGCTAGCTTGCTTGCTTGCTAGCTTGCTTGCTTGCTTGCTTGCTTCCCTTGCTTGCTTCCCTTGCTTGCTTGCTTGCTTGCTTGCTTGCTTGCTTGCTTGCTTGCTTTGCTTTGCTTTGCTTTGCTTTGCTTTGCTTTGCTTTGCTTTGCTTTGCTTTGCTTTGCTTGCTGTTTGGCTAGCTTACTCGGTTAGCCTTTTTGTTTGCTTAATTGACGGGCGAACAAAACCGCACACCTTATGTAAAGAGGTGGGCAGACTATCCTCATGAAGACCCCCGGTGACTTTCTAGTCTGCATGTTTGTTTTGTTAACTTGTTCAATTTTAGACGTGTTGAGCTTTGCTCAAGGGAATCCTTACGACCCCGGAAATACGCGGGAGTTTGGTAAATTGTCACGCCCCTGGAAAGAGCGAACTGCTGAATGATGCAGCCGCTGGTCCGGACTGGCAGGACGCGGTCATCGTGGGTTTCGCGCGCAAAGACAAGACCAGGGAAGAGTTCCATGACATCGTGTCCGAAGCTCTGGAGAATTCGCATGTATGCAAGGAGATGCCCGAGCTCAGGGACAGCATTCCAGGCTTCTTGGAGCGGGTGCACTACTTCAAGGGCAGCTATGACAGTGACGAATCTATGGCAGAGCTGGATTCGTTCCTGAAGGAGGAGGAGGGGAAGCTTCGCGAAGGCCCGACGCTTCGGCTCTTCTACATGGCGATCCCCCCATTTGTTTTTCCTGGTGCTGCTCAGGCCATCAGGAACAAGGCGATGTCAGACAACACACGGCTGATTGTTGAGAAGCCCTTTGGCCATGACTTGAGCTCAGCTACCGAGCTCCAGGAGAAGCTTGGGGCCATGTTTGAGGAAGAGGCGATCTACCGAATGGATCATTTCCTGGGCTACGAGATCAACCAGAGCAGGTCCGGTTTGGCAACGTCTTTCTGGAGCCCCTCATGAATCGTCACCACGTGGCATCTGTGAGGATCACCTTGAAAGAGGACTTCGACCTTGAGGGCCGAGGCGGTTACTTCACCAAGTACGGCGTCATCCGCGACAACGTGCAGAACCACTTGCTGCAAATGCTTTGCTTGGTGGCGATGGAGAAGCCAAGCACCTCGGGCGCCTGTGCCGACCTTCGTGATGCTAAGCTAGAAGTGCTAAAGGCGATGGAGGTGCCGGATACCAAAGACATGGTTCTTGGTCAGTACGACGGCGCCGATGGCGAGCCGGGCTACCTGGAAGACGAGTCCATCCCCGAAGAGGACCGTGAAGCTGCCAAGAGGACCGCCACCTTTGTCCAGCTGGTGGTTCGCATCAACAATGAGCGCTGGAAGGGAGTGAATTTCATCGTGAAGGCGGGAAAGGCGGTTGATGAGTCGAAGTGCGAGATCCGAGTTCAATTCAAGGAGCCTGCAGCCACCTGTGTTCTGAAAGACGTCGTGCCAAGGCGAGACGAGCTCGTGATGCGAGTCTCCCCACACCAGGCCGTCTACATGACGATGAATGTGAAGTCTCCAGGCTTGTCAACGGATCTCGTGCAGAGTGAGATGGACTTGACATACTGCCGAAAGTATCCCGACGTCTACACCCCCTCTGCTTACACGCGCTTGATTTTGGCCGCCATCCAGGGCGACTCGCAGAGCTTTGTCCGCGATGACGAGATGCTGCGCGCCTGGCAGGTCTTTACACCCCTGCTGGACAAGATCGAGGCGGAGAAGCTGCAGCCCATGCTGTATCCTCGTGGAAGCCGCGGTCCCCCGGAAGCAGATGCCGCTTGGCTCTTGGGTTGTTCAGTGTTTTTTTTTTTTTTTTTTTTTTTTTTTTTTTTTTTTTTTTTTTCGTTTTTTTCTCGTTGTTTTCCCCATTTTTTTTGTTTTTCCGGTTGAATGGTTGGATGGGCGTGTAGCCTTTCGAAGCAGTTCAATGACCGTTTGGCAGCTTGGAGTGCAACGAGCTCAGGAAATGCTAAGTCAGTACGGCTATGTGAGGCCACAAGGCAAGTGCAGTCGTCCAGATCGTCCTAATTGTGCACACTCGCGGCTCATGTCGAAGTGAAGAGCTTTCCCGCGTTGGAACAGATAAAACCCACTGGGTTGCGCGGAGCTGATGGCAAATGAGCCTGAGGGTACAATTGCTCATCAGCTTTTAACAAGATAGACTGCGACTTCAGCTCAGCCAAAAGTTGCAGCAGTCAGCAGTCTACCTTGGAATTCAATTGGTACAGATTGCAAGCCATCCATTTTTGTTTCGCTCTGCGCAGGCAGGCCACATTCTTGACTTTAGACAAAATAGGTTGCATTTGAGCGACTCTTATCAGGTTGCTTACGCGCGAGCTTGCGCTTTCCTTACGCGACCCACATGTTAGCTTACGCCAGTCAGCGAGCATGTTGAGCTTACGCATTGCTTACGCGTCGGCGCTTTGAGCATTTCCCCTCAAGAACTCCTTACGCGGGCTCCTTTTCCCAAGCAGCCGCCAGCACCGTTCAAGATGACGCGGACGACTCCGAGAAAAAGATGACGAAGAACTACCCTCACGATTTTCAGCAGCTTGGGGTTGTTGTTCTTACTGCAGGTCAAGAAACGGCTTATGCGGCGGCGGCATCTATTGCGAGGGCTAGCGGGCAGCCGAGCTAGGCGAGCTTATTACGTGCCTGCTTACGCAAGCAAGCTTTGACGACTCAGATATCGTCAGCGTTGTGAGAGCTTCATACGGCCGTGCAACATACGCGTGAGACAACTATTTGCTGTTGTTCTCAATGGTTTCAAACAAACGTGCACTCAGCGCTTTGCCCACACGCGTGCCTCGACCGCAAATCCGCGTTGTAGACAAACTTCAAGATCTTGAGGAACAATGAGTGCGAGGGCGTCGACAATCAAAATGCGCTTCAAATCTGGCAATCGCCAGTTTGACAGTTTGTCATGATCAAAACAGGCAAGCTTCCCACGCAAGAGCAGGCTGCAATTTCCTGTCATGTCGATGATTTTTCTGCTCCCGCGAAAACAACAACGCGCAAGACTTACAATGTGTATTTGTCGGTCGAAGGTGAAGCGCAAAGTATTTCTCAAAGTTCACTTTGGTGATTGCCTGCAAGTCGCTGCCGCAAAGATGCAAGCCGAAGTCGCAATTCTCAGGCACGGAATTGGAGAGCAATTCCAGCCGCACAGGGCAAATCCCCTGAAGTGACACTCCTAGAGAGAGTGTACTAGTCCAGAACACGCAGAGAACAGGCACAGGTGATTATAGCACAGATTGATCCACAGATGACACAGATCAAACGCACAATTCTCGATCCACTGAGCAACTTGCGCAGGGCTCAAGACAGAAAGCGAGGCATGCACAACAGCAGAAACAGGACAGTGAGTGCGATCGGCGCAGAGCGCGCAAGCCGCTTGAACTAATTATGAAGCAGAGCGCAAAATCCGCATGACATCGCGCAAACATGGAGCACGTGGCACCCGTTGATTGCCGCGAGTCAGATTTGCATGAGTTCTCAGCCGCATTCTAACGACCTGTCGTTCGCCACTGGATGCATCCAGTTGAACGCCACGGCATTTCCATGAGATTGCTCTCTCGAGTCGAGCAAGCCATTTACATGGGACGCATTTGAGGTCGACAATTTGCGTATCCCCAGCCCCTCAAACATGGAATTGGGGGAAGGGTTGACCCCCCTGGAATTCCATTTACACTGCCAGGACAAAAATTGCGCCTATTGGGCCTTCTCAGAAAACAGCCCTTTCCCCCTAGAATCCTGTACGGTGTTGCTGGGTCATTCGCGGTCGAATGTTCACACTCCAAAACCTTTAAAGTACTTTAAAATTAAAGAGGGTGAGAATTGACCGTCCACTCCTACCACGCAAAACGGAATTGGAGATTCGATCCGCGGGTGACCCATGGCTTTGCAGATCCAGGAAGAGGCATAAGCCTTCGTCCTGATGTCATGTTCCATGTTTCCCTTCATGGGGAAGACTAGATAAATGGACTACCCCTCCGCCTTATGGCAGGAGATGTGCGCCGATTTGCGCTTCAAACCAAAGTGTGGTTCGAGTTCGGGACACAAAGGCTATGAATGGGCCCGCACGTTGAACTTTGAGTTGTTTATTTGTCCACCTAGTTCTGGTGACATGGCGACCCACACAAACGAGCCAGAGCCAAGACAATATCAGTGACAACAGCCCAGAGACATTTGCTCGCGCGTTTGATGAAGGAATAATGATGGCACTTCGCATTCATATATGTGAGCGCCCCTCATGCATCAGCTGGCCGAATCGCTTGAGGTTATTGGGGGAGTTGAGTATTGAAATATCAAATCTGTCAAGGCGGGGGGGGTGATGTCTCAAGCAACCAGCCGCAGAATGAATTTCACAGGAGTGCTGTGTGAGGCCGGCCATTTTTCTTGTGGCGCGTGCGGCTTGCCGCTCTACTCCGCCGAATCCAAGTTTGCAGCTTGACGAGTTCGTCGAAGGGGCGGGCCCACCGAGCGGTGTTGAATCCCTTTTCAGCGATTCCGATTCATGGAAACCAGTGGAATTGCGGATCGGCGTTTAGCTTGACTAGCGCTTCTTCCACAGTCCTGCGTGGCATGCAATTGTCACTTAGGCGTCAACTTGCGGCTGGCCTGTCTTCGACAAGTGCACGGGCCCCAGCTTGCTAGGCAGTCCTTGTCTCCTTGAACACTTAGTAGCTCGGAAGAGATATGTCAAGCAATGTGAAGCGGAAGGGTGAGCGATACCAGCTCGAAGGGCACAATAGCGAGTCCTACAACTTATATATTCATGTTAAGAGAGAGAGAGAGAGAAGGAAAGCAAGAAAGAAGGAAGGAAAGGAAAGGAAAAGAAAAGAAAAAGAAAGAAAGAAAGAAAAAAAGAAG
>CAUJNA010003701.1:0-82500 GCA_963377175.1 Effrenium voratum | reverse complement strand
TTGTTTGTTTATCTATTTATCTATCTTCTTATATACCTCTTTATCTATCTATTTATCTACCCATCTATTTATTAATTTATATATATATATTTGTGTTTGTTATCTATTTATTTCTCTACCTCTTTATTTCTTTTTCTATTTATTTGTCTATCTGGTTATTTCTTATATAATTATTTATCCTTTTATTTATCTATCTCTCTATTTATCTATCTATTTATTTGTTTATCTATCTAATTATCTATCTACCTAATTATCTATCTATTTAATTATCTATTTATCTATTTTTATTTATCTATATATCTATCTTTCTATTTATCTATCTATCCATCCATCTCTCTCTCTCTCTCTCTCTCCATCTATCTTTTATATATCTATCTATCTCTCTATTTATATATCTAGCTATCTCCCTACTTATTTATATATATATCTATGTATTTATCTCTTTGTTTAGATATTTATATATTTGTCTATTTATTTATTTTTTTTATTTATTTATTTATTTATTTATCTCTAGTTTCTCTATCTTTTATATGATTATTTATTTGTTTATCTCTTTATATATTTATCTCTTTATCTATCTCTTTTATTTATATGTCCATCTATTTTTTTGTCTCTCTCTTTATTTATCTTTCTATTTATCTATTTATTTAGCTATATATCTCTCTATTTTCTCTATCTTTCTTTATCTATCTATCTATTCGTCTATATATTTATGCATCTATCTATCTCTCTCTCTGTTTTATCTATCTAGTCTATCTAATTTATCTATTTATTTATTTATTTGTGCCAAAATTGGCGAAAATGGTGTGTCTGCCACGAATTGTGTATTTGATTTTGTGAAAGTGCTGTGCCTGCCACGAATTTGGCACTTGACCCTGCGAAAATGCTGTGTCTGCTATAAAATCTGTACTTGACCCTGTGAAAGTGCTGCGCCTACCACGAATATGGCGTTTGACCTTGCGAAAGTGCTGCGCCTGCCACGAAATTTGATTTGACCTTGCGAAAGTGCTGCGCCTGCCACGAATGCGAAAGTGCTGTGCCTGCCACGAAATCTATACTTGGCCTTGCGAAAGTGTTGCGCCTGCCACGAAATCTGCGCCTAACATTTCGAAAGTGCTATGCCTGCCACGCAATTCAAATCTTGAGAAAAATTGACCTTGCGACAGTGCTGCGCCTGCCACGAAATCCGCACCCGACCTCACCAAAATATTTTTCCTGCCACGTAATTCAAACCTTGCGAAACCTCTGCGTTGCCGTGCTAATGGGCCTGGCGCCGAGCCCGCTCCGAACCCGCTCCGAGCCCGCTCCGACCAGACGCCGCGGATAGGCTAGCTTTCGCAGCTCCGGAGACGCCGATTCGGGCATAGGGCCACGCTTTTTGCGACTTTCTTATCTGCGAAAATGCCGATTCACGCACAGGGCCACATTTTTCCCTGCCATGCGCGCGCGCTTCTCTCGCGGGCTTATTCCTTCTTTTGTCATTTGTCTCAGAGAGCTAGCTTTCAATTAGTTGCCGTAACACGGAAATTCCTTCTAAATTTCCTTTGATAATATAGGTCGTAATATAATGATATAGAATTTATTGTAATGAGATAGGTATTATTATGATATTTTTATTTATATTTATATATGTTTATGTTAGAAAGATATATAAAATATATTGAGAATCAATTAAATTTATTTATTTTATTAATTGTTCGCTTAAGAAATAGTAATGCTAAGTAAATTTGGAAATTAATAAATTCGTTTATTAAATCGGCGCGATGATAGGCATTTAGCACCAAAAAAGACAGAAATTATTTATGAAGCTCGTCGCGCGAGAGGTATATAGAGCATTTGTTTTAAATTTGGCTAGGAAATAAATGGATTCGTTTATTTAGCCGACTGGCCAAAAGATACATAGAGTATATAATTAGATTAACCAAATTTGGAAATACATGTATTTGTTTATTAAGTTAGCACGAAAATAAACATATAGAATATTTAGCAAACAAAACAAAAAAATAGGAAATTTAATTACTAAGCCAAATGCATAAAAGACATATAGAATATCCGATATTCTTAAACCAAGTTAATAAATATATTAATTTGTTTATTAAATCGTTCGGTCGAAAAATAAAACATATCAAATTAAGAAATATATTAATCTAATTATTAAGCCAATATAATAATAAATATATAAAATATAATTCAAATTAAGGAAAAAAAAAAAAAAAAATCTAAAACAAATGTATAAGAGACATGAAGAGCATCCAACAACCCTAAACCAAACAAAAAGACAAATAAATTCGTTTATTAAACCAACCAACCAAAAAGCATACAAAATATAATATGTTTAAGAATTAATATTTGTATCCTAATTTAAATATAATAAATAATATATCTAATTATATATATATATTACATAATATTTATATTAAAACATATAATATATTAGTAATTATAATTTATATATAACCCCAAATCAAATATAATCCAATCAATTCTTATATATAAATTAAATCCAATTTTCCCAATCATTTACTATATGTCCTTGTATATTTGTCCTTATATATAATCCTTTCCAATCCTTAATTTTAAAATAAATAATTCAAAATATATTATAAATATAATTAAATTAAATATCTAACAATAATATAATATTTAAATAGAATTTTCATATTATAATAATTAATTGAAAATTATATGTTTCAAATAAATCATAAAAGAAGGAATGAATATATTTAAAATATAAGGTTATCCCGTACCCTCCAAAACAAGACAGGGTACCTGTGTTTGCCATGAAGCCCTGCACCAATGGCTTTGGGGGCAGGTAAGCGATAAGTGACGTAGTTCATCTCGTTTTCGATAGGAGACCTATGTACAATTCTGCCTCGGTAGCACTTTGTGCACCGGCGTGCAATTCGCTGCGCCCACGCAGTGCTCATTGACCTAGGGATGAAGCAAGCCCGACGATATCAAAGTAATGGCATCTTCTTGGCTCAAGTTGGAACTCGTCGCTGCAAGGGTCCGTCTGATTTCAGCAAATCCTACACGGACTTGTCCAAGCGAACCAAAGCCTGGTGGGGCAAGATCTCTGCCCTGCAAAGCCGAGAGGCTGTAGCTCCAGCCCACCCCTTCGCAAACCCGGAAGCTCACCTGCGATAGCGACAAATGAAACTTCCAGCTGCTTGAAAAGACCTGAGAATTCTGCTGGCCCATTCAGAATTGACATCTGGCCCTGCCTGCTCCACATTGGCCATTGCCTCAAACCTCAGCAATTCACTGACCCCTCCGCAAGGCAGCCAGCGCTCAGCTGAGGCCCCGACCTTGAGACGCAACTCTCGTCTTGGCATCGGATGCAGTGAAACCTGAACCTGACCAGCTCGCGTGCGAGAAAATCGTGCGATCCTTCCCAAAGATGCGGAGTGGGAAATGGATTGAACCACCGAAAGCATCAAAAAACAAGCGGTCGCCCTTTTTTTCGGGGACCAAAGCCTGGGTCACGGCTTTAGGCCTGCGCGGCCCATAGCTTTACACTGAGCAAGAAAAAACAAAAACAAAAAACGTGGACCTTCCTTCGTCCGCCCAAACTGCCGCGGCGAGAACCCTCCCTGATCTTTGCTCCAAGGCGCTCTGGGAAAAGTGACCTGAGCCGAAGCCGCACAGGGGCCGCGATCCTTCCCTGCCTCGTTCTCCACCAAATGAGGACGTCATTCTTTCAGGGTACCCTTTGAAGGTAGGTTTGGAGGGAAACCAAAAGGAAAGAAGCAATTGCCGGGCTCCACCCCCTCCCATTTTGACATGCCATGTAGCTTCCCATGCTGCACTAAGGCTCCAGAAAGCTGTCGCCCGTCTCAGTCGCTGACTGGTTGAAGATTTGCCGGTTCCAACACCACGGCGTGGTATCGCTCAAGGTCCTGCAATTCGGAAGGTCTCACGTCATGACGCAGCGGACAGGGCGCGCGCCAAAGCTACCTGCTCTTGGTGTCTGTTGAACCCTGACGCAAATGAAGCCAAAAAACCCTCCATCTGGAGCCACCTAGCTCCAGACACTCTCAATCAGACTTGAAGAACAATTGGGAGGGTCCCGACTTGTGAAACGCACTCCAAGCACAGATCTTCCATGTAAAGCTTGTCAACCCCGAAACCGGCTTCCCGCCGGTCCTGGGAGGCCACTGAGCAGCCCAGGCGATCACCGAAACAAGCACGATGGCGCCTGAGGCGAAATCGAGAGGTCTCCTGTTTTCTGTTTGAAGGGAAAACTACCACGACTTAGACTGCAACTTGAGGAGCGGGTGAACGAAAGCTAGCAGTTGTTGCATGAGATGGGTCGGTGACAGAGTGGATTCAGAGGTAGCTTGTGTACAACGAGAGGCCCGGCAAGATTCGTAGGATGCGACACGCGAACGCACATGGTGGCGTGGCAAACCTTGAAAAATGAACAACGAGAGGCGTCAGAAGCTGTCTCAAAGCACCTCTGGGTTCTGCATGCTGCGTGTGCAAAGATTCTTGCGAGGTGGTTTACCGAGAAGACTGAGGTCTCAAATGAACAAGCTGAATCGGTGGAACATGTAAAAGTTCGTAGCACCAAGTCCAAAACGGGCAAACCGAGACTGCTGAACACTGAGCCACTGCCTGGGGGATGGACCAGGGAGGAATCGAGCCTGAGACCGGGGGGGGGGGGAGGGGGGGGGGGTCTAAATGATTGATGTTTTTCAATCTTTTCGGCTCAAATAATTGAAAAAATCAATCTTTCGGCATTTGAGCCCCTTACCTTGCTTACGCAAGGAGAAACTTCAGCTAGCTAAAGCTAGCTTTCGTGACCTGTTGAAGGGGAAATCCGGTGACCCCCGTGAGACAGCACTATTTTATCAGGAGCCTACGACGCCCAGGACCAACTGCAGGATGCGCTCGCATCGCAGCCTGAAGGGCGACACGAGCGCAGTATCAAACATGAAAATTCGGATCTATTCAAGCAAATATCTTCGAGCATCGAAATCCTGTCGATGGACTCCTTTAGCCAAGAAACGTCTTTGCATGCTCTTGCTTCTCCTCCTCGTCCAAGTTTCTTCCGACAAGGATTCCTCGGTTATTGTATGGCAGAACACATGCCGCTGAGTGGAAACATCTGCGGACAACCGCAGAGGCAAATATAAGCCTCGCAGCTTGAGCACCTGGTGCCTTTCAGGCCCTTCGGTGAATCGGATCAGTATCTCCAGAATTTCAGAAGCTTCTGCGCTCAGAGGCTGGGGTCTCAGCCGGAGATTTGCTTTACATACCCTCAAAACTGGGCGCAACTGCGAGCCTGCCCCCTGTGAAGGTCGAGCCAATTGCCCCAGCTGCCAGCCACACGCGACCTCTGAGATCCAGGCCAAGCACAAACCCGGCCGCATAGCCTGGCATGAGGTGTGGCGTTCAGATGGAACATGATCCGCGTAGCATTGGTATTTGATGTGTGGCTGTGGGTCAAAATTAAACCACCAGCATATGGACCGCGTTTTTTTCGTCCATGCTTCCTCTTACCAGAGCCCCCTTTTGGGGGTTCACCTATTTTTTACCGCATCTGTGAAAAGTTCTCGGCATGGAGGAAGCAGCGAGCCCTCCGTTGCCCCCCCAGGCACGGGCCTCCGAAGTGTGCGGAGTGGCCTCGCCCGGAAACGTCTGGGACAATTCCGCGATGCGTCGAAATTGAAAAAACAAACTGACATGTCTCGCTTTTTCTCTCCTCTTCTCTCTCTCCTCCTCTCTCTCTCTCTCTCTAATTCTCTCTCTCTCTCTCTCGCTCTCTCTCTCTCTCTATTTTTCTCTCTCTCTCTCTCTCTCTCCCTCTCTATTTCTCTCTCTAATTCTCTCTCTCTCTCTCTCTCGCTCTCTCTCTCTCTTTCTCTCTCTCTATGTCTCTCTCTCTCTCTATTTCTCTCTCTCTCTCTCTCTCTCTATTTCTCTCTCTCTCTCTCTCGCTCTCTCTCTCTCTCTCTCTCTCTCTCCATTTCTCTCTCTCTCTCTCTCTCTCTCTCTCTCTCTATTTCTCTCTCTCTCTCTCTATTTCTCTCTATTTCTCTCTCTCTCTCTCTCTCTCGCTCTCTCTCTCTCTCTGTCTCTCTCTCTCTCTCTCTCTCTCTCTCTCTATTTCTCTCTCTCTCTCTCTCGCTCTCTCTCTCTCTGTCTCTCTCTCTCTCTCTCTCTCGCTCTCTGTCTCTCTCAGTCTCTCTCTCTCTCTCTCTCTCTCTCTCTTTCCTCTCTCTTTCCTCTCTCTGGCTTTGCAAGTGGCTGGCACGTAGAATCATGTTGCATCCAAGTTACTCACCTCACTATCTTTGGCAAGACCATCAGCATAAGCCTGCATCCGGATGACATTCACTGCTAGCAACTGCATGCAACCCCTCAGACTCTTGTGCACATACCAAAATTTTAGATGCGTCCCAAAGAAACAAAAGCTCCCAAACCAAACCAAACCAGCCCCGCGCTAGCTGTTGAAAAAAATACCCCCCCCCCCCCCTTCCGCTCTTTTGAGGGGTCGGGAGAGAAAAAAAGGCAGCTGGAGCCCAGGGGCGAAGACCAGGTCCAAGGCAAAGAGCACCAATAAGACCAGGAGCTCCGGCCGGCGATAGCCTGAGAGAACGAGAGAGGCTTGGGCCGAGCCTGCGGCGGTCGAGCGCCTCCCCCACATCATCGCTAGGTATGAAAACAAAAAGAAATGAAGCCACCAGGATATGGACCGCAGGAAGTAGTTCATGTGTCCATTTGCCAGGTTGCCAGATTGATTTTTGATCATATCCACCAACCACTTGTCAGGTCCCGGTGAAATTCGCCAGTCGCCGAGTCAAACTCCAGAGGGGAGTCAGTCAAACTCACTCACCGAGGGAAAACTGCTCAGAGCCTTCAGACCTTTTTGAACACATCCTGACTGCTCAATTGATTCTCTTCATAACATTTCAGTGGTATGCGGAGGGATGTCTTAGACGTATGACATGGGTCTCCTCTGGTGTTGCATCTTGTTGTTCCTCTAAAGCCATTTTATTTTGGTCCCAGCTGGTGTTCCTCCAGTGTTTGTCAATCTTACCGAAAGGTTTCTGGGGATACTCGACGGAAGGCTTTTTGAGTGGGCTTGAGCCCCGACAAGTACGCCGAAGCCAAGAGAGGACGCTTCTGCTGCACCGTGCAAGGAAGGAGCGGCGATTCTGGTTCGAATTTCTTGGCAACTCTTTCTTTCAGAAATGGGTTGAGCTTTCTTCTGGGCCTTTGCATGGAACAGCAGAATCCACAACGACCAAAGGAGCCAACGAGCTTGGCCCTTGCAAACAGCTGAGGCGGCGGCGCGTGTCATGCCAATTCAGTATCAGAGACTCAGCTGGCAGAGAGTCAGACATGATGTTACCCTGCAGGTGGTACTATCATAGGTTCTAACGCAAAGAGCGAAATGGCGGGAAAAGGTATTACACCCTGGGATTTCACCTTGTTCCCCGACTAATTCGTTCTAAAAGGAACTAATTTGATCTATTTCGATCGATTTTGCTTTATTTTGATTTATTTTGATCCATTTGCGGCTTGTGTGGGGCATGTCCAAGAAGCAAGAACCCCTGTCTCCCGTATAGTTCAAACACCCACGTGTTTCATCGCCAATGCTTTCCTTTCACGCTTCGGACGGATCGATGTCGCAAGTCCTACTTTGCGGGTTTGCCTTTCTTGGTGAAACAGGAAGTTTTGAGGTGGTCCCCACCTCGACATTTGAAGCATTTTGGACCCCAACAATCCCCCCAGAAGAAAAACAACCAAAATCAATCAAAATAATTCAGGAGTTGGGTGTAATACCTTTCACCCAACGGTATTTGAGGATTTCCAGGACCCCTCAACCCCAAGAATTCCCCCAGAAGAAAAACAGCCAAAATCAATCAAAATAACTCAGGTTTGCAGGGTGTTTTTGGACCCCGCAAGACAACCCCCCTCCAAATTGGGAATTACTTTGCGAGTGAAGCTGTCTCATGACACATTGGCAACATCCCCGTGGAGTTGTCAGACTGTTTGTTCTGAGCCGCTAGATGGCAACGATTGTTCCATTCAGCCCAATAGACTGGACCCACTCTCAATGGACTTTGTAAGAAGAAAGTCAAGCGAAGAAAAGATAAAACAACAGTCAAAATAAGTAGGAATGAGGGTGTATTCTCGGGGTGTAATACATTTCTTCTCTGACTTGTTGACATGCCACTCCAGGCTATATGATTGTTTTCTGCCACTTGCTTGATTATGGTTCAGCAACATGTCCAACTTCAACTCAGACCAGCGTGCGCAACCTTGCCCTTTCAAGCCATCGCGATTGCAACCGAGCCACGCCAAAGGTCATGCCCATCAGGGCATAGGCTCCGCCCGACATACCGATCAGGCTGGCATGGCCGTCGGCAACAGCCTCACTCGCCGAAAGTAAAAACAACCGAGCAGAACCCAGCACTGGGCGCTTGGGCGCTTTCCAGCTGAGCAGCAAAATTGAAGGCTGCGCAAATGACGCCCAGGTTGAACACCACCTGGCAAGCGGGAGGAACTGGCAGCTTCAAGCCCTTCAGCTGATTCCCTCAATCTGAAAAGCGGCCAAGGAGCGAGTGTCCTCACATGCCCATGGTACATCTCCAAGCGCATGCCAACAACCAGGACGATGAATATGTTCAGGCCAACATGCCTTGGTCCCACAGGCCAGTGCTCCGACAACGGACACACCTGTGCCCTGCAAGCAAAAAATCGAAGCTCGAAAAAGCAAGGGCTGAAGTGTCCTTGCCAAAAAAATGTGCTTCAGACTCAAGAAACACAGATGGCTGTGGGTCAAAAGCCCATACCCCCAGTGAACATCCGATTCAATCCAACCACTAAAATAGGAAACCTAAAATGGGTAGTGCACCTACCCCAACATGGTACCATTGGTTTTGACAGCCATATCCCTATCCTCGGGGTCCCCATGCCAGGGCGCGAGAGACCGGCATGAGTGAACCTCAGGCAACCGTCCCGGTTGACACGGGCTGACCAACGAAGAGCCTCCGGATACGCTTTACACGTTGACATGAAAATCAAAGGCAACCAACCAACCATCTGTGAACCATTTGTGTGATGACATGTAACTAACCATCACACAACCAACCAACTAACCATCTGTCATGTCATCACAACCAAAAACAAACAAACCATCTGTGTGATGACATGACCAACCAAAACTATTTGTGGGATGACATGTTCCCGGCGCCGCGGCTGGCTCGTACAAGAAAGAGGCTTTGCCAAGCGGCTGGTATGTGAGCCATCTCCAGATTTGCCAACGGAGATCCTCGCAATCCTGGGCAGCAACGTGATCCGTGGGCTCATCCATCGGTTTGAGCTCACAAATGCACATGAGGGCTTGTCTCCCAATACGAGGAATGCCCAAAGTGTCTGGCCGCATATTGTTTTGCCCTTTACAACCCAACCCCGACATGCATACCAACAACCAAGTTTGCCAAGTTTGATAAGCTAAGCTGTTCAAAACTGAAACAGCTTCCGCGCGAGGCTGAGCTGGGGTCGCTGTGGATTGCCATGTTCGTGGTACCAGGCACAATCGAGTCCAATCCGGCTTTTGCAGAGAAGAACCTGGGCGTTCCATGCCCAGGCGAGTCGCAATCTGAACACACGCGAAAAGGGGCGCCAAAAAATGGCAAGCCTCTGACATGGAGTTGGGTTCGAAAAGCTTCTCTGGTCCGATCGGTTTCACTCACAGCCGTTCTGGATCCCCAAGCTTGGCTCTCAGCCCAAAAATTCCAGTCGATTGAGCGACCATCTGTCCAGCTGAAGACAAGCCGAGCGGCTCCTCGCTTTGTGCTGCAAAGATGACCTCGGATCATTTGCACCAAACCAAAGCTTGGGGCATGAAATGGAAGTCAACGCAAAACCCAGCATCTGGAGGCTTGGTCTGGGCAAACCACACCAGGCTGACTCCCTTTCTGCCGGGGACCTTGTCAGCCTTGCCCCTCTGATTTGCGCTCCGGTGTCTTTTTGCCCTCCTTTTAGAGATGCTATGGCATTTTGATCCACCCCTGGAGTCAATCCTGAAATAGCGTCTGCCTTGCTAGGGAAACCCAAATATAAACGTCTTGAGGCCTTCCTGAGGCAGGCAGCCCAAAGCAAGAAGACCAGTAACGACTGCGAGAGCACGAACACCGGCCTCGGAACGTACAAAGAAGCTCACAAGGGATTCAAATGGATATGGCTCAAAATTAAACAGGAGGGGTTACGCAGGTTTTGGTCCAGGTTTCCACTTGCCAGGGTTCCATTTTGGTACCGGTTTTTTGACCCACAGCCAAATCAACCCCTGATTGGCACATTGGCACCACAACAGCCAGGTGTCGCTACGTGGAGAGTGGGCGCAAACGCTGTTACGCTGCCATGCTGCTACTTTACGCTACTACGCTGTTGCGCGGCCAGTCATTCAGCTGGTACAGCGCTACGCTGTGAACCAGCCTCGCCCTGCTGCGCTGCACTGTATGTGCTGCCTACGCTGTGTACGATTCCTCCTGTGCTGTTTGCACTGCCCGCGCTGCTTGTGCTGCCTGCATTGAAATGCGCAGGCAGGGGGATATATAGATATGTTAATAAAAGTGTAAAAACATGCAAACGGCATAAATAGCGCAAACGGTGAATGCTACGGTGTTTGACCAAATCCCGACGCCACTGTGTGTTTATGTAGTCGATAACCCAGATTCGAACCAAAGCGAATCTGACAAGGCCGCGTCCTTCGGCTCATTCTCTGCATGTGCATGGCTGGGAAGGCCCGGTCAGCAAACAGGAACAGCACTACAACTTGACCTTTTACCTGCAGCAAGTGCTCCAGAATACATGCTTTCCCCCACATCTGAAATGCCAAGACAAAGCTCTGCCACAGTCTTGCTGCCATGTCAATTCAACTAATATCAAAAAGCTGCTTTCATGCGATGGTCAGTGGAACCATAAAAGGAATCCTTGATCCCCATTTAAGGTTGGATCATGATCCTTATCCGTCCCACAAATTCACATACCGCTTGTCCGAGATTTGCGCCAGTAGTCCCGCTCGTCTTCAATCGCTTTTCCAGACACCGTCCTCACATTCAAGGGCTCTTCAAAGCCAGCAAGTCCCGAACTCGCACGAAAGAAATGAACACCGAAGTGGCGAAGCAGCAAACACCGCCAAGGAATGAGGCAAATGACCTCACATGTCCTGCTTATTAGCTTGTTGGCGCACTGAGAATAACGTCAACACACCAGGCCGGTGACAGCAGCCAAACACTGCCAAAGTAAAAGCATCCAAGCCAAGGCACGCTTGCAGCATGCCGCGCTGTCTGAACTGAGCCTCATTCTCAGGCACGAAAACTTCCTGCAAAAGCGGTGAAGTAACAGAACTGCATAAATGATAAATGTCCGTGCGTGTGCGGGTGTGCGGGTGTGTGTGTGTGTGCGTTTATGCTTGTGTGTGTGTGTGTGGTGCTTTGCGTTTGTGATTGTGTTTGGGTTTCTGTTTGTGTCTGTGTTCATGATGGTGTTCGTGTTCGATTGTTTCATTATATCTGTGTGAAGTCTTCACATTAAAGTAAGATTAGGCGTGTGTGTGTGTGTGAACTTGAACATATATCTGTGCTTGCTTGCCATACACCTTCTCATGCTCCTGCGCATACCGCATGGATGCGCACGCACACGCATGGGCTTGCGGTATCTGTGGTGCGTGCCTACTGGGTGCATTCAATCACAAAATGCGAACACAAACTCACATATGGGACAACAGTCCATACAATGAGTGCTATTCGAAAAGTAGAGCTGTGCATTTGTGTGTGTGTGTGTGGTTGGGTGTCTGCCGGTGCGACTGGCACAAGAAAAAACACACTGCGCCGATAAGACATTGATTCCGGAATTCCTTCGCCGGTGACGCGGCATTCAGTCAGCCAGCCTTGAACTATGAAGCACTGGAATCACAGAAAAATGATTCTATTTGGCCATGGGTCAACACCCCGTACCCCCAGTGAACATCCCCATCCCCACTAAAATAGGTTCTAAAATGAGTGGTGCACCCACCCCAAAATGGTACCATTGGTTTTGACCCACAGCCATTTCACAATCGCACGCTTCTTTATGGACAACCACCAGCAAGGCAATTTTGGGCCAACATGGATCATGGCCAACGTGCCCTCGGGCACAAAAACTCCCCTGAGCTCCCAGCAGATGGCCGAGGAGCGCCTGCACAACACTCGACTGCCAAGCGCTTTTCTTGTTTGTTTGTTTTTTGCCAAGAATTGTTAGATAGAAATGTCCTGTTTTTTCCCAAAGATAGATTCGATGTTGCAAGATGCAATTGAAAACCTATGCCCCAAGGGGAGCACGCAGCCAATCCTCCCAACCTCGCACCCGGGTTTTAGGTGGACGAGACATCTCTGTCCAAACAAGTCGCTCAGCAATCACAACATTCACAGCCTTGGTGCAAGGGGTGCAAGGAGCCCGCTCTCTGAGCTGCATTAGACAGAGCTGGAGCATGACCCAGGTGTACACTGGATCAGTCAAGTCTTCAATGACTATGTTTGCGGACAAAACAAGTATATATATGAGATCCGGAAGGAAATTTCTGGCCATTTCGCAAGCCTAGGCTTCTTGCTCTCCATGCAAGCGCTCCCTGCCCGGCCTTGCGAGCACCTCTTCTTCCGGGCGGCGCGCCTAGCAGAGAACCACGGGCTGAGGTCCGAATCTTCTGCTCGAGTCAGCACTCAAGGAAGCAAACCACGAGTAAGCTGGCGGAACATGTGGTTTCGTTCTCCAGTCACAGCTTGGTGTCACTTTTCAGGGTTTGCAAACCGGCCTTCGTTGCTGCGAGGTGTCTGTGGCTGGGACTATGAAAACCCCAACCAACGAAGCATGCACCGCAAGCCAATAGGCCCGCTGTCGCATGGATTTCCTGCCAGCCAACAGCTCACACTCTGCCCACCTAGGCCAGCCTTTTGACAGAATTTCTGGCGAAGGGTTCCCAGGGGGCCCATGGCCCAACCGACAACAAAGGAATGGCCCCACTGCAAGTTCTCAGTTGCTTGTTCAAAACAAGATGAAGTGAGCCTCCCTTGGCCCAAAGCGCTGCCCTTCAAACCCTTCCACCGCTCTTGCAGGCCTGTCAAGGGATCGCCCGTCGAAGAAGTGGCGGACCAGACTGGCAGTGGTGCTGCCCTCCGGAGGTTGCTGCTCACAATCCTGCCACACGACTGCCACTGCCGCTCTTTACGCCGTCACTCACGGTATGTCTAAACCATGCCAACAAGCTGACACGGCAACCAAAACCAAACAAACACGCATATGCATATATATATATATATATACATACATATATATATATATATATGTACACACATGGATACACTCAGCAAAGCTCTGCATAACAAGCGTCAGCACATGTCTGCGCATCACTTGCACAAGCGAAGCGAAAAGAACCATATCTTCCATCGTGGATTGATGCGACCAAGACCTAGTTCCGCCGGCCATGCGCAGTGCTTTGGATAAGCCCGTCCGCATCCAGAAAACGCCTTAGTTTGGTGGACGTGGCTCAGCATGGCTCTGCCACGAATGTCTCTGCCACGCATGTCTATGTCTCAATCTGGGCAAACCTGATAGAAATCCATGCAGCGGGCTTAGCTGCCACAACCCCGCCCCCCTCCCAGCCATGCGCAAGCCATCTTTGTGTGGGTCGTGGTTCTGATCCTCGTACCGATAGCTCAGTTGAGGGCCGCTTTATGGGACGTTGAGTGAGTCACCTGAATTGGGTGGCAAACTTGGTGAGTCCCCACTGCCAAATGAGTTTGCCCTTTTTTACGGCACCCCAAAAAATAGCGTTTTCTTCAGAACCTACCAAAACCTGGCAAAAAGGTATACCCGGAACCCTCCAAAAAAACCAGCCACACCCACCGAACCGAAGCTCTCATTTGCCGCCGTGTGGCCGCCATGCCCGGCAGCATCGGGTCCCCCAGCCAGGCGCATCTGGGACTTGGTCGCTCGGTCCTAACGAGTCAAACCAGTGACCCCCCCATGTTTGGCGGTAATGTTGACCCCGGATGAATCAACCCCGGTTTATGAATACAGAGGTTAGTCGGGGTTTAGTGGTGATGAACTTTTGTGGGGGAACACCCCCCCCTAGTAATAAACCGGGGTTGATGAATCCGGGGATCACATTCAAGGGAAGGCAAAAGGAACCGAACCATTTTGGAGGCCACACAAACACCACGTGAAATCACACACGCGCCCTGGCCACACTGCATCGTGCACCCACAACTGGCCCCAAAAAAAGGAAAGAATCGGAAAGAATATTCCTTCGGCTTCATGGCAGATCCTAGGTCTGAGTGGTTGGCCCTTGGGTTCCCTGAAGGCGCCTCCGTGCTGCGGAGACGGAGCCACCCATGGCATGGAGCATGGAGTTCCCCTTTGGGGTCCCGGTCAAACCCGGGTCCCCCTTGAGCCCGGGCTCAGATGCCAGGTGTCAATGCGTCGCAAACGTGGGCGAGCCAAGTTTCCCACGCCTATTTAAAGTCATCCCCAGGCACAAATGGTCCATGCCCTGTCCTCTGCTGAATACAGCAATTGCGTATGAGGAGGTCAACCGCTGTACCCACGATGACACTTGCGACAACGAGACGAGTACTTGATCAACCGTCTCACCACCCCTTGCCTGTGGCCCATGCGCGGATGTTTTGCTTCATGGCAAAGACATCAGCGGAGAGGACGGTCTGCCCGGGTAGAGCGCCGTGGCCGAACCATCTGGGAAGAACTCGATGGCCGAGGGATGTGCCGTGCCCGTGTAGAACCTCGAGATCAGCGAGTCGCCCAAAACGAAGCGACCGCCGCAGCGCTCGTGGATCTTGCCGTCCGCCTGGGCGGTGTGACCCACCACCATGCGACTGGCGCCGAAGGCCTGCAGCGTCTCGTCCACCTCCCGGCACACCGCTGGCTCCGGGCCCAGGGCCAAGCGTCGGGTCCACATCGGCCCGTCCTCCCCCAGCAGCGGCTCATCAGCTGTCAGCTTCGCATTCACCAGCGCCCCCAGCGCCGAATTCAGCCGGCTCTCAGCAGCTTTTCCGCTCGAGTCCGAGTCTGGGACCAGCCCTGGCAGCAGCCCGGCGTGCACAAAGAGGACAGAGCGCTCTAGGCCCTCCTCGGGACCCACCAAGGCCACGGCCCGGAGGCGGCTCCGCACCTCTTTTCCCAGCCACCCCGTGGGCGAGAACACCTCCGCGCGCTCGGCCAGGCCTGGGGGCCTGGACTCTGTCCCGCCTTCCAGCAGCGAGGCCGTGTCCTTGGGCGTGGCGTAGCGGAAGTCACCCTGCAGGTTCATGAGCTCGTGGTTACCCATCAGCAAAAACACCTTGCCCCCAGCGCGAGGCGCCTCATCCTGCAACCGGAACAGCGCACGGAAGATGGGGCCTGACTCGTCCCCGCGGTCCACCATGTCACCAGTCTGCACCAATATACTGTTGCCACCGGTCCATCCTCCGTCACTGCCCATTACGCCCAAAGACCGCAGAATGGTCACCGTGCTCTCATAGTCCCCATGCAAGTCTCCCACTGAAAAAACGCGGCGACCGTCCACGGCATACGCGGGTGCGGCGAGCAAGACCAGGGCTGCTGCCACCGCAGCACCACAAGCCCCACGCAGAGAGCGGGCGGCCTTCGTGACCCAACAGCGATGCAGAGCTGGACAAACGAAGCCACCTCCCGGCAAAAGGACCACAGCAAGAAGCAGAAGGGCCATCGGCATCGCACGCATCTTGGGGCGAGCTTGATGCCGCATCGCGCAGCTGCGGGCTTGCGTTGCTTAGGTGAAGAAGTCCCCACAAGATGCGTCAAGTCGAAGCTGCGATTGCTCAACCGATCTCTTGCTTCATCTGTCGGCTGTTGATCCAAAACCTGCAGGCGACGCTCTTCTGGACGCTTGTGCAGCACTGCCGTGGTTGGCAAGGGGACACCTGCACGGCCAACTAAGAACCGCATAGAACCGCGCAAGTCCATAAACCCGAGCTACGCAAGGCCAAAGTACAAAGACTGTGTATTCCTGGCCAGCTGTTCAACTTATGGCTAATGTGGTATTGGATTGCTTTCCATGTCTCCAACTAAAGGTTCACCAAACCGGCATGTGAAAAGGTAATCGCTTCTTTCTGGTTGGGGTTCAAAAGCTCAGATACATTACTTGCTGGTTCTCAAAGAGAACATCAAAAAAAAGGGGCCCATCACCATTCCCTGGTGCTTTGCTTTTGGGGAATCCTCCTCAGCTTTCCCAAAACCCCCCCCCGAAAAACCAGAGAACCACATTGCCACATTGGCGAAGCTTCGGCTCTTTCGCGCGGCCTGCCGAGCTGCAAAACCCGCGCAGTGTGTCCAAGTCCAGGGTGAAGAAGGTGACCCGCCTAGGGCTCCCTTTGGACGGTTTCCACTCTAGGAGGAGGGTTGTAACCACAACATCTGTCATTGCTACCACTCCTGCTGCCACTCTCTAGGGGAACACCAGAATGGGGTCACTATACAAACATCAAACCACTTTGTCAATATATCCAGACCTCCCTAAAGCGGAGCGCCGGTGTGGCTCGGAGAAGAAAGGTGCTCAGCCAGCAAAACCATGGAATTTTCAGGAAGCCGTTGCCAAGTACCCACCGCGTACATCCAACGCCTCAACCTGCAGCCTGAAGGTGGTTGCCCCGCCGTGTCCCTGTGCCCCGATGGCGGAACCAGATCCCCCTGATTTTTCAGCATCCCAAAATCTCAGAGTCCAACTACACGCTTTTCCTCGTCCACTGGTGTTGCCATGTATTTTTTGGCGCCCGGGGGGGGGGGGGGGGGGAAGCTGGATGTTTCTCTGACAAAGCCAAAGGCCCCCCTCAAAAAAAGCACCCCCGCCCTGCACCGAGTCAAGACCGGGGAACTTGAAGATCCATCCGATTTGTGGCTCAGACATTTGACAGCTCACTTCCGTCAGAGGTCGGTGAGTTCATGGGTTGACACATCCGATTCCTCGTGGGCTTCTCAGGTGAACTCACTTCCAAGTTTCAAAGTCAAGGAACGCCCTTGATAATCGGAGGTGGGCTTGTTCATCAAGGCTTGACATTTCATGGACTTAAACCAAACGAGGCGGACTCCACTCGCAACTAGATTCAGATACCCCCCGGCTTTACCTGTTAATGCCTTTCTTTTCGGTCGCAAGAAAAAGATGAGAAAGAGGAATTCCACCTGAATAGGTCAAATTCAATGTTTAAGCAACACGGGATTGTCAACAAAGCAGTGCTTTCAACGATGACAACATCCACCAAGAAGCGATGAAACAACTTTCAACTGGGCCAGACCAGTGGACCCTTTGCAAAAAGCGACATCTTGCTGGCTGAACATATTCTAGAAAATGACGGATCCCTCTGAAAGAACCTTCATCATGGGTGACGTCGCAACCTCAGCGACGTCACTGTAATTTGCGCTGGAAGATGAAGGAACATCTAAAACGGCACAAAAAGACAAAAGGCGAGTTGAGTGCCATGACAACTGGCCTGCTGGCTCGCCAGCTAGACAAAGGTGAAACTTGCTGGGCCTAGACACGAAGAAGCCTGTCAACCCCAAGCTTCAGGTTTGGACATAAGAAAGTCAAGGGGAAATGTAGTTGGAACAACGGCAGCCCTATTGGTTTCAGAGTTTCATTTGTTTGCCCCAAGGTCGACTGAAAATGGGAACAGCCCCTGGGCCTAAGTCTGCCTAGGGGTAAAGAACCCTGTCAGATCTTGAAACACCTTCGTGGTGCTCAGTAAAATTGGTTCCAAAGCGGACCATCCTTATTATGACTACTTTGTGACTTTAAAGGGTTTGCTTTTGTGTCGCGGAAAGTGGGCCGCACCCAATGTAAACCACCTCACGACGGGAGCAAAAGTCAGACCTGGTTAACTTGGTCAACGTTCAGCCAGGAGTACCCACAAAGAACCAGATGAACTCCACTTCATGAAAGAGTTTCTTTTTGTTGTGAAACTTGGTCCATTGCGTTTGCCTCAAAATATGGATTTGGACCCTCAAAATTGGTTGGTTTCGATTGCCAACAAAGTCAAGATTCAACCCTAAACCAAGAATTTAGGCATCTGCTCCTAGTCAAGGGCAAGGACGTATGGTACCAAAGGTTGACACAGTTGACAGGTTCCAATGAATGGCTTGGGGAAAATGGCAGAGAAGCCCGCACTTGGTACGTGTTTGTCACGTCTCAGGGGCCCCTTAACACGACCCGCCCGACCGCTTCTCGCGAGCCATGTCGCAATGAGCAGCGCGTCTCGCTCTTCTAAAGGCGGTCACAGACCCGAGCGCCGTGTTGGTACCGCAGCGGCGGCCCACCTTGCCGCTGTTCGTTTTGCGGTTTGCGTCGCGGCTGTGCAGGGGAGACCAGCCATGGCCCAAAATGCCGATGGGTCGTGGTGATGGTTCCTTTAAAATAGGGATGCTTATAATGGCGGTCTAGATGCTCTCAGATCCGTACCAACCCAAGTGGTCTTTTGACTACGGCACTCTGAGCCGGCCAAAATATGTGGGTCCCCTAAAGTACATTGAAAAAACAGGGTGCCGTCCTTTTTCCTGCTGGTCCTCGTGTTCCTCCCGAATCAATAGACCGCTCTCAATTTGATCTACATGGCATGTATGAACCGTTGGCACTCACTTGCCTTTCTCCCGAACATAATATGTTGTTGTCACCAGTTTTGGGACCTCGAAATATAAACAACAAATGGCTGTGGCTTCACAAAAAACGGTACCAAAATGGAACCCTGGTAAGTGGAAACATGGACCAAAACCTGCGTAACCCCTCCTGTTTAAATTTGAGCCACACCCAAATCGAAGAGCCCAGCAGGTCGAAAGGTGGTGTCTGGACAGGCATGAGCCTCTCATGGGTTACTCGACCACTTTCCGAGAACTGAGAACCAACCATTTTTGCCCCCGAAGCTCTGAGAAGGCTTCATACCTTCGGCATTTGCAATGGCCAGTCTCCTGGAAGAGGTAAAGCTACGGAACGCACTTCACATCTGCCCGCGAAGCAGCTCAGAGTCTTGGCGCGAAGCTTCGCAATCCCAAACTGGCACGCCAAACCAAAGTCCATGTGGGGTACAGTGAGTTCCACGGAACTGCCTTCAACCATTTTCCCGTGCAAAGGGATCCGATGAGTGTCCTTCAAGCCGATGCGTGCAAGCAGGGCCCCTAGACCCTAGAACCAGAAGGGTGGGTTCATCCAGGAGGGGACATTGGTTCCTGCTGCTTGTACCCTGTGGCTTGGTACACAGAGCCTCATCTTTGTTATGGCACGGGCCCATCAGAATTACTTCAGGTGAATGACAATCAAAACTTTGCTACCGAGGGGCTCCCAAACCCCCTAGTGAACTCCCAAACCCCCTAGTGAATCACCAGGATGAAGTCTGAAACCCATGTTTGGTGGGAGGATGCAACATCCCCAAGTGTATTCTTCCATGGGATACGGGCGGAAGACCGGGGTAGTACCTACTCAACTGGGCTCAAAGGACCCGGAATTAACGGAGGCATGAAACCAAAGAACATTCGCTCTTGGAGATTCCTTTCCAGCAAATCCCTTTTTGAGAGGATTGAGCCGAAAACGGGACGCTGCGGAATCGCTTCCAAGTTACATTCTGGTGGTCGATCTGGTGGTTCTCAATCGCTTGCATGCCGTCCTGGGACAGGCATCTCACAGTAGGCAATATGCCGGGAGGAACCACCCACGTTGTCTTCTTGCATCAAAGACGCATCAGGGGTACAAATTCAGAGAGGGAAGGAAGTCCTTCACTTTGGATGGATGGATGGATGGATGGATGGACGGATGGATGGATGGATGGATGGATGGATTCCATTCAATTAATCATGCTGTCTTGATTATAAGAAATCAGACACCAAAGAGGCCCCAAATGGCACGGCATCATGTATGAGTACCACTTTTTGTTTATTCGTCCTGTGGTGGAATTCCGTGATGCTGTCCGGTGAATCAAAATCAGTCAAAGCTCGACTTCGCGGGCTTATTCTCAATGAGCCCCTGTCACAATCACGTCCCCCTTTTGTTGACATTTCCACGTTAGGGATGAGGAATCCTTGCGGCGGTTTCCCTTACAAATGATTTCGACACAACAATCGTTTTGGCAAACGACACACAAGTTTAAAGACCCCCTCTGGCCTGCAATGTGGAAGCTGACCATTCCAAGCGCCGTCTTGCCACAAGTCGGTTTCACCTGTTTGCGGCTTGCCCAGCAGACTTGGGGACGCTGGACTGGAGCATGCAAATCTCCCAAACAAGTCATCTGCTTGCATCCACTGTGTCAGCGTCAAGACCTTCATGCCTGCAAAATGGGTTGCGAAGCGCGTGCCTCGCGATTGCTTACCACAAGGACATCGTACCGCTTGCATGGATGGCACCTCGGCGTGCGCGGCAAACAGCGACTTCTTCACGCTGCCAAACTTTGAAAGTGCATGCGGCCCTTTCAAGGTGGATAAACAACAACCATCCAAATGCCGTACCAAATTGCAAATACCGTGAAAGCCCAACCCAGCACAACCCAGCACAACCCAGCACAACGCAGCACCACGCAGTCTGCAACACCTTGGTAGCCTCAGCAATGCCCCCTCAAAAGCACCCTGAGAGTCCATCCGGCAAGTCAGGTCTTGACCAGGACTTCGCCCGAACCCAAAAATCCCACCAAACCTACGCCGAGAGACCCCCAAGCACCAGACCCAGCATGGCGAGCTTCCGTGCGCTCAGCCTGAGGCTCAGAACTTCAGAACCGATGTCAAACCCGAGGCCCGAGGCGCCACATGCGGCCGAGCAGCGGCCGAACCAGATCCACTTTGCCAGAGCGGGCATGGGCGGCAACTGCCTGAGCTGGCAATGACTCGTGAGGCTTTCAGGCCATCTTGTTGAACCTTGGTCGCCTCATGCGTTCAGGTTACTGAGGATCTCAAAGGAAACCTTAAGCGTATGAGATGTCCCCATTTCTGAAAGCACACTTCAGAATTGCGATTGGCTGTGGGTACCATTTTGGGGTAGGTGCATTACACATTTCAGTCTATTTTAGTGGGGATTGGGATGTTCACTGGGGGCATTGGACTTTGACCCATGGCCATCTCCAAACCGGACCACCTTGGCCACCCTTGGCCATCCCAACAGGCCAGCCTCATCGCCTCTACAACCCATCTCAAAGGAGGAGCATGTTACCGGCCAAGCGGCCGACCAGCAAGCTTCGGAGTCGTGGATGGTGCACACCACCTACGGGAGAAGCAAACAACCAAATCCTTGACTCAAACATAATGGATGAGCTAAAAAGGGCGCCAGGCAGAAACCAACTGGGAGCTGCCAGTCTATTGCGGAAGCTTTGATGGCCAGGCGCATGGCTTCCATGTCAAGCCAAGCTTCGAGGCAATCTGTGCTGACCAAGGCACAAAGGCGTGCAGCAGGCCCATGAAAAGCCATTGGCACCTCAAGCAAAAGGGCCACCGCCAGGTCGAATCTCTCACATCTGCACAGACATCTGCACAGACATCACCAGCGCATATGGAAAGGCGCAATGCCCTGCTTCGCCACCTGTTGTTTGGTTCATAAAGACGCCACATGGACCCAAATGCTGCATCAGCCCATTATCTGACGCTCCTTCAACCAGTTTGTCCAACAAAGCACTGACAATTCAGCTGTCCCTCACATCTCTGTTGGACTTACACACAAATCATAAGACAATAAATATCTCGTTTGACACCGTGTCCACAATTTTACGACGTCTCCATGCTCAATCAGGCTGCTGCTTTTCGCTTTTCAGCCCGCCCAAAGCTTCCACCCGAGGCGCAAGGCATAGCCGCTGGAGGGCAAGGAGAACCCCTCGCACTGCGCCCGGAAGTTCTTCCGCACCTCTGCACGCAGATCCACCACGCCCAGGCGGAGGCTGCCGCCGGCGGCCTGGGAGGGGGGGTCGGTGGCTTTCATCGAGTGGAGAGGTCTCGAATTGGACACGTTTTTAACGTTTTTTCGTAGACCCTGTCCCCCCAAAATCAAGTGAAAATGTCGCGAATTGGTGGGAGACATACTTTTTAGACCTGAAAGCGAACTCGCGAACCCTGGCAAAAGAGAACGCTGATTCTCGGCACGCGCCTGCTTCGCTGCTTCCAAATATGGTGATCATGGCTCAAGCAAAGACGAAACCGAGCCCCAACACCACAGAAGAGTCCGCCAAATTTGCCACATTCTTACCCCCAGCTCAAATCAGAAAGTCCCAGCGGGTCGGCCAGGACAACGCGTACAACCCGCATCGGCTGCGGCCAAGACGCCCACAAGTGGAACATCAGCCCAGAACCTGCCGCTGCCGGATGGGCACTGGGCTTTTTGCGTGACTCACAAGGCGCCAAGGCACCGCTGAGCGAAAGCACGCTCCAGGCTCCTGTCCAAATCAGCAGCCGCAGTGTTTGGCCCTGCCTCAAGTGCATGCAGTGCCTTGCAAGTCTTATGGCGCAAACCTGCGCCAGCCGCGCCCGAGCACTCATCGCCCCGCCCATCCGCCCATCCCCGAGCACTCGCTTTCGGCCGAGAAGCCAGCCGGACGGATTGGTGTTTGCCGCTTGCGACAGCAGTATGGACGCAGTGGACCACAGGCCAAAGCCTCACACGAAGCCAGGGTATCTGCCCATCTGATTGCGTGTTCTCAATCTCAGCCAATCACTTGGCTGTGGGCCAAAGATGCGTACCCAAAATGGAACCCTGGTAAATGGAACCAAAGACTAAAACCTGCGGTCCTCTGGTGGTTATGTTTTGACCCATACCTACTTGGGAAACCAAGGCTCAGGGTAGCCTCACTGTTAACTCCTTCAAATCCGACATGCCCCAGCCACCTTCCTGCCTGCCAACACGCTGTCAGCCCCCATCAAGTGCACTGCCAGGCCGAAATCCCAGGGCTCCGCCGCCAAGCCCAGCCCGCAAACCATCAAGCCACCTCCTAGCGCCAAAACGGAAACTCGGAGGGGGAGGGGTTCGTTCCAAGAGGTCAGGAGGTGTGCGCCTATCGGGAAACGGCAAGTGGATTATGCTACTCTACAAATCGCCTGGGGAAGCTCATCTTGGCCAGGAGACCGATGGCCTGGGAGCGAAAGATCATTTTCGTTGGCAGGAAGCTGAGTTTGGCTTATCAGGATGGTTCGAGGTGGATCGGGGCTTTGGGTTGAGGGGGGTACTGAAAGGTGGGACGCACTAGAACCCAATGTTTGTTTCGCACCGTTCTGGACCCTCGGCAAGGTCGCGCAGATCACGGCCAGGTCCTGAACCAAGCCTCTAAGATCACTCGTGATCAGACCCACGTACCTTCATCGCAATCCTACCTAAGACCCCCTTCACTTCGCTGCCCTATCAATCCGGCCTGCCACATTGATGCCGGCCAGCAGCAGGAGGCTGTTTGCAGGCCTCCCCTGGCGCGCCATGAGCCATTGACAGCCGAAGACGTGGAAGAGCCACACGGCCAGCAGGGCGTTCCACACCCAGAGGGTCAGCTTGTACACATGGGACGTGCGGCCGGCCAGGTGTTCCATGAAGGGAGGCGCCCATGAACATCCGCTGGAGACCCACAGGGCATAGAGAATCAAGGCCGCCAAGGGTGGGAACAATGTGAGCATCACCCACCAAACCCTTGACATCTTCAGGCCCAGCAAGAGCTGTGGCTGATCTAGCGGAGAAGGAGCAGGAAGTTCTATAACCCCATCCATGAGCGCCAAGTACATCTCAAAGTCTGCCTGACCTTCGCAAGAAAAGCAAAACACATAGCACCCTTATCAGCCTATGCACGCATCGAATTTCCCCCCCGCCTGCCGAGATGGACACACAAAGCAGGGCCAAAGTCAACCACTCCAAGGCGGCGCAGGTGTTCACCCACGGCAGCCCGTGCCAACTGCCCTGACCGCAGTACTCCAAGAACCGCTCGCGGGCGACGGCCTGCAGCTCGGGCCACCAGCTCCAGTGGAAGCGCTCCGGCGAGGCATCCATCGCCGCGCAGAAACAAAGAAACACCCCGAAGAAGCAGAGGCACAAGAGCGGCGCAAGCCATCTGTGCCATCGCCGGATCCAGCTTGTGTGGCCCGGCATCAAGGAATAATCCATGCTGATGCCATGACATATCAAGGTGCTGAAGAAGCAGTGGCCGCAGCCACCCCAAAATACTCCACTCGCACATGCGAAATGAAGGTAGGAATAGGAGTCCCATGGGAAGAAACCAATGAACATGGTACCTGCCACCACTGGCAAGCCGCTCAATGCACATAAGCACTCAAGCCAAACCATCTGCAGTCGCAATGCTTTGAGGAGGTGATGTCTTGCAATTGTGGCCCACAACAGCCAAAGTCCCAGAAGACACCCCTCCACCATTGTCCCCACCACAAATAAGATTGGCATGTGCGCCTGCAATCCCATGTCCGATATGAAAGGCATGTAAGCCTGACATCCAGTCCAACACCATGAGGCATAAGTGATGAAGAGCACCGCGCCCCACCACCCCACAGCTACCCAATAGCAATTCGCACGCGGCCGTTGTAGAACGGCAGGTAGCATCGAATTCCCGATGATCGGGGCAGGCAGCCTTGTCGGGCCGTCTGTGCGCTTGCCCAGCATTGGCGCGATCAATGACGTCAGCAACCAGGGCCTTTGTTGGAATCCACAATCCCCAGGGCAAACACGGCTTGTTGCATCCTGTGGGTTTTTGCCATGCCGTCAAATGATGCATGCAACATTGTTCGGGAAAAATTGTGGTCTACGAGTTCCACAGTGAATGCGGCACATTTTCTGAACAGAACAGCTACAGGGCAGTCAAATGGTGTTAGTACAAACAAATCCACCCCATGTATATAGTAAAGCAGTTTTAGTTGACAAACATATGACGTTTCTTACGCTTCACACTTTGTACCTGCTTGAGCCAATGCTCCAAACTTGCATTCTGGTGTCAAACCGAAACAAAGTCAAAGCGGTGTCCACAGATGCCGTCATCCAAGAGAACAACGCAAAACTAACAAGTTTGAGCTGGCCTGATTCGAGCTTGCAGGTGCTGCCCTTCTCAAAACCAAAATAGGACATGACATGTCAACCGCATCAAGACCCAAAAGAATCTGCCAACCGTCCACCCCCGCCAAGCGTTTGTTTGTGTATTTGTGTGTTTGTTCCCCACATTCTTGTGTGGAGTTCTTATTTTTAGCGCTGCACCCGTCGCGCTGGCACCCGCCCCGCCGCACCCACCGCATCCGCCGCACCCTCACTCTCACACTCACTCACCCACTCACTCACTCACTCACTCCCTCCCTCACTCACTCACTCTCACTCACTCACTCACTCACTCACTCACTCACTCACTCAATCACTCACTCACTCACTCGCTCGCTCGCTCGCTCTCACTCGCTCTCACTCGCTCTCACTCGCTCTCACTCGCTCTCACTCGCTCTCACTCGCTCACTCACTCGCTCACTCACTCACTCGCTCGCTCACTCACTCACTCACTCGCTCACTCACTTGCTCACTCACTTATTCGCTCACTCACTTATTCGCTCACTCACTCACTCACTCACTCACTCGCTCACTCACTCACTCACTGACTCACTCACGTTTGCGTGGCATGGGCAGCATCTGGGTGTACGTTTGTGTGGCATGTGGGCAGCATTTTGGTAGCTGTCTAAAGGGGCTGGATGTTGCCGGTGTACGTTTGCGTGGCATGGGTAGCATTTGGTAGCTGTCTAGAGGGACTGATGTTGTGGCAGGCGCAGCATTTTGGCATTTCCTGCATCTGGGCGCACGTTTGTGTGGCACGGGCATCATTTTGGTAGCTGTCTAAATAGCTGTCTAGAGGGACTGGATGTTGTCGAGCGCGCGGCTGAGGGCCCCGTTTTGCGTGGCAGGCGCAGCGCTTTGGAGATGGCTTGCAAATTTCGTGGCAGGCGCAGCATCTCCTGCATCTGGGTGTACGCTCACAGTCACTGACGCTGATTCTGCGCTTGCGTGGTAGCGGCAGCATTTGCTTGTCATCGCTGCCGGCCCAGTGCGAGACGGCTGCAGAGACCCAACACAAATCGCTCGTGAGAAATGAGTAGCGCTGCGACTGCCAGACCTGCGCAACACCAAGAAAAGGTGACATGACAACGAGAAACTAGACCACGGCTGGCCCGAAAGCATAACATCGCAAGCGAGGTCCGCCCAACGCTGCAGGATGCGTTCTTTTCCCTACACGAAGCATTCGTGAAGCAAGCGCGAGACAGCACCAGGCCAGGTGCTCTGCGCAAACTGGTCGGTGCAAGTTGGTCTGCGCAAGTTGCTCTACGCAAGTTGCACTGCGCAAGCTGCTCTGCGCAAGTTGCTCCGCGCAAGTTGCTCCGCGCAAGTTGCTCCGTGCAAGTTGGTCCCTGCAAGTGGCTCCCTGCAAGTTGCTCTGTGCAAATTGCTCCGTGCAAGTTGCTCCCTGCAAGTTGCTCTGTGCAAGCTGCTCTGTGCAAGTTGCTCTGTGCAAGTTGCTCTGCGTAAGTTGCTTTGCGCAAGTTGCTCTAGGCAAGGCGCTCTGCGCAAACTGGTCGGTGCAAGTTGGTCTGCGCAAGTTGCTTTATGCAAGTTGCATCTTGCGACGCCCGCCCCGCGGACCAGGGAGGAATCGAACCCGCGACCCGCCGGTCCCGGGAGCAGGCGCGCGAACCACCAGCTGGTGGGTTGGCCAGCTGGGAGCAGCGCAGATAGACCTCGCTGCGCGCAAACTCGAAGACCTGCTGCCCTTCCAAGACGAAGCTCGGACCGAGCATGTGGTCTACAGTCGAAAAGGCGGACGGCGCAGCGGAGTTACCGACGCCGGAGAATCGCTGGCGCAGCTTAAGGTCGTTCAAAATCAGCCTGTCGCCCCACCTCCTGTCCGTTCGACAAGTGTGGACGGGCAACTGGGCGGTGTTGGGGCGGACGGAGGTGGAGCACGAGCGTCGGCATCTTTTTCAAGCACAAAACGCTTTGTGATAGAACATTTTGTTCTTGGGCTTTAAGCAGTACACGAAAAGCTGAAGGGGTCTTTGGTCGCCTGCTCGTACAGCCGGTACAGTTTCTCCTTTGGAAGCAGGACGCTCAGCTGATGACGGCGTCCAACTTGTGCTGGTTGCGCACTCTCCAGCAGAGGGAAACTACATGTTGAGCGTACTCCTAATAAGCTGCAGCTTCTGGAATCTGACTTAGGTGCAGATTTGTATGCGCCGGCCTTGGATGAAAAGCGTGTTCAGGGCCGTGGGCCTGTGCAGCTACGGCGTGTTCGCAAAGTGTCTACGACCACCAGCTTGCTCGTGCCGCACGGCCACGTTGGACGGAAGCAGCTGCAGTCGTTGCACGGTGCTCAGAGGCAGTAGCTGCTATCGCGCAAAGAAGCCCCACTTTCCGGAGAAGCTGTTGCGCAGCAGGGCGTGTACCGCAGAGGCCGTCCGACGCCCGGCAGGGCCTCTCAGCGCGCCCGACAGAAGGCGTCTGAAGTGGAAGTGCTTGTCTACGTCGTGCTCAGGCGCAGGGAGCGCAAGAAGACCGAGTTCCGCAAATAGCAGTGGTGCAGGTCACGACGTGTCCGCGCTACGCACCTCCAGGCCGGCGCTTTACAAGGATCCACGTCTTCAGTCCGAGCGTCAACATCGACAACGACTGGATCCCCATTAAGTACATCGAGTAGGACCTGGGAGTGAACACGGAGTGCAAGCAGGCCTGCTGAGCGGAACAAGTCTGCCTTGCGCTGCATCATCCAGCAGCAGCACAAGATCACCGACGCCAAGGGTGCGCTGGCCCATCTACGTGTGCTGTTCTGCCCAGCTGCATTTATGCGGACCCGCCGCACATCTTCCCCAGTCGCATTATAAATTACTACGGCTCGAGCTCCGAGGTGTCAACGATGTGCCGGAGGGTCGGAATTCCGACTTTGATCACGGAGTAGCGGCGCGGCTTTTTGCAGGTTTCTTCGCCATTCAAGGGTGTAAACTAGAATCCTGTCAGTCTGGTGCACACAGTGGCCCGGCAGTAGCCCGGCAGTAGCCCGGCAGTGGGAAGGCAGTGGCTCGGCAGTGATACGCATGTGGCCTGCACATGGCTCGCGTTCGGTAAAAAAAAACCATGCTTCCGGCGCAGTACCAGAGTTCGTGTACTCGCTTGTTCTCACACAAGCACAAACGTATAACAGTTCCGGCAGCAGCGGCGGCGGACTGCGGCGGCTTCAAGAGCTTTGTCAAGTTTGTCAAGTCTGCCAAACCCGGCGATTTTTTGCCTTTTTGGAACTTTTAGACGACTCCCAAGCCGACTTTGCATCACTGTACGTAAAAGGATACTATACTGGTTCATCACAACTGCTATCAGCGACCAAGGAACAGACTCATCACGAATACTAAGAACAAAATAGGAACATATTCATGGCAACAACTGATACCGAAATAGGAAGATATCGATCAAAACAGAACCACAAAATGCGAATGGATGGATAACAACTACTGACAACGCAATCCGCCGACCCCGCTCCAAAAAGGGAAGCGTGTGATCAGCATCATTGTCACAATCATCATCGTCAGCATCATCATCACCACCATCGTCATCATTATTTTCACCGTCGTCATAGTCCCCATAGTGTTCCTTGTGGAATTCAATTGTCCTGTTAGTCTCCGCTGGTGCCCCGCCGCACGTGTCTGTCGGCCGCACGTTTGTTTCTGCTGCCGAGGAAGCAACGTATAGGTCAACGTTGTCAATCTCATGCAGCATCGCATCCGAGCGTCAAACATAACGCGCCACAGAGTTCACACTCTGAAGTTGTCAATTCAGAGGACGGCAAAGGGCTTCAGCACACAGACAAGAGAGATGCTGAACGCTTCTTGCTTCAGCGACTCAGCAAGCACCCTTGCAACGGGCCGCTCAGAACTCCAGTCTCAATCAGCATGCCTCTCTGCTCCTGCGGGGTCTTGAGAGCAGTGTGAAGAAGAAACAAAAAACGCCCGCTCAGCCAAGGCCTCAGCCAAATCATTTAGTGGGTTTTTGAGGGCAACCTTTTGGGGTGGTTTCAAAGGGAAAGCAAAAAAAAGTCCCCAATTTTTGTCGCGCTGAGCCGAACCATCTGCACTTCGGCCTGCTTTGGCGTTGTTGGTCTTCCGTTGACAGCACCAGGCCTGAGTCAGAGCGCTCTCACGCTTTTGGCAACGTGTGAGATTGCAGATCAAGAGGCGAATAGGCATGCCAGCAGTACCTAGTAGCAGGGTGCATGTTGGACCCGGACGGATACCAGGAAAATGTGTGGAAGGCCACAAATTGCATGCAAGTTGCACAGTGGCAACTTAGCCACTCCCATAAACCCATGACTTCCCCATAGTCCCGCTTTGTGGGAGCCTCTATGCTTTACAAACACTGACCCTTCTACTCGCGGGGGCCCAAAGAAGCTACTCCCTGGCGGTTCGCAGATGAAAGGCGGGAAGAATGAGGGAGCAAACACTGGAAAGCTAAATCTGAAAAGCCAAACAGAACACGAGAATTCCCCCAGCAATTAGCCACAAACCAAATCGAGAGTGCGAATTGGCCGGAGCGCCCCGTCTCTCGCACGCATTCTCATTCGCAAAACCCGAAGCAGACCTGCCGAGGGATACCAAAATACGCACTGTGCTGGTCAAAATTAGGTATAAACGCCAAGTCGCAAAGCCAGAGACTGCGCACGTGCTCCATTCCGGCACATAGCGGAAGGTTGAAAGTATCAACTGGACGCCGATGTAAGCCACAATAAAGGCCACCCCATACCTCACTGGCAAGGGGCTGCGCAAAAGGGTGAACTCTGGGTACAACACAGAAGCCATCATGCAGGAAGCTGACTAAGTGCATCCAAGCATCTTCAGAACCTGCGTCCGACGCACAATGACTTTCCAAGCTTGACATTCACGCAGATGGGACCGCTTCACAAAAATCGTCTGTGTGTGTGTGTGTGTGTGTGTGTGCAGGTGCAAACCCGGGCAATCAGCAAATCCCAAGAGTTGGGCAGGTCGTTTTGGTTTCCCTTACCAGCCAGCCACAAAAGGGGGTTCCCAGCCAAAAATATAGGGGTTGATTCCCCATTCTGTTCAACCATTGGTTTTTCCAGAAACTTGCCGTTTTCCCTGGGTTTCCGGAGGTTCTCGAAGGAAGGATCCCTGGAAAGAATGGAAATGGAAGGTACCCCTAGAAAAAAGCGACTTTCAAGGCGTCGGCCTCCACTGACTGCACCAAGTCGTGGACGATGAAGAAAGCGGCCCGCAGCGAAAAGACCGCCATGACCGTCGAGCTGTAGGCGATGAACTGATTGGGCACCTGAAAGAAAAATCCACAAAAAATGGTGGCATCGCTTCTGCTCATGGCATATGTCTCCTTCATGCATCAACTAGGTCCTTAATTCAACCATCACAGTTCTCCTCTTTCCACCATGCACTTCTCTTACAAAAGTGCATACCAAAATGTAGGGGGTTCCGACAGCCATACCAAAGCCAGCCAGTAATGTGCAAGTACTGCCCCTTCTAGGTTCTGCACCGCAGCGATCTTTGCGCTCACACTGTCCAAAGCAAACATGAGATCTGTGAACTCTAGGAGGAGGATGACAAAAACCAGCCTGAGTCTATGCGTGCTGCACACATTGAGTCTGAATAATTCCGTCCATCTGAACTGTTGCGTGTAACTGAACGCAGCCATCCGTTTAGCACGAGCCAAGCAGCAGGGTGGCTTTGTACTTCCGGTCCCGGTATACGAATAACCTGTCAATCCCAAAGGATAAAACATGAGCCGTTCAAAAAAAGAATCGTCTCTGTGCCAACAAACTTGTGCCAAGTACGCAAATTGCAGCAGACCGAGCAGTCCAAAGCTTGTTTTCATCAGACGCTAGGTTCAACCTGATCTGCGTTCCAAGACCAATGTAAACCTCGGAAACGCGCGGGGTGTATTGTTACCCAACTGCCTGTGGGTGTCCGTGTCGTAGCTCTCCTCCAGTCTACTGCCCAAGCATGCCTGGAGCTGCCAGTGAGCGGACCCGAGTGCATCGAGCGTCATGCAATATGTTACCCAATTCAAAAAAACATAACCATGCTCAATGAGAATCTCAAATAAGCAACCACCAAAACCCAGTCATATTTGATTCTACCAATCACCCGCTTAATTCTTACAAAGGCTTCAATGCAAGCCCCATCAAAACAGGCGCCAGAGCCCCTTTACTAAAAAGTGATAACTCACCCATGTCAACCCAAGCATCAGCAGCAGCCCAAATCAAGAATGCACAACGAGCAACATCAGACTATGTCAGGATAGAAAGCACTCCGACCTGAAATTTCACCGCAAGACGTCATGCCAATGCTCAAAGAGCATCAGACTGCTCAAACGGAAAACCGCAGAGGATGAACCACATCCTCAAGAAACCAATCCAGTCCCCATCCGTTCGCACTGGCCTTGGTAGCTCGCACCACATAGGTGTCCACCACATCACCTGCATGAGACCCCAAATGGCAAACACACGAATCCAAGGGAGTTTGCCTTGCTTCCAAAAAGGGAAGTCTACCAGCAATCCCGAATATTCTCAAAACGGCACGCCCGTCTTTGCGCGGAACCTTCGTCATCCTCGAACATCGCTTGGCCGCCACTGCACATGAGCCTGGCCATCCGCATCACTGGCCGCCACATCAGCTGCAAAAAATTTCGTACAGGGCACACGATGCCCATGCAGATCTGCAGAATCTTCTCATGCTTCAGAATATCTTCCAGGATCTTAGACGGGCAAAGGCCAGACGGGGGGACTGAAACTTGAACTGGAAGATACATTGGGGAAGGGTGTTCCAAGCTCCGACGGCAGGGAGCGTCGCAACCAAGCTGCAGGGTTACTGCAGAATTGCAGCAAAGATGTCTGGAGACACTGAAATCTTGTCGACAATAGCTGCAACATTCGCTCAGCGAGAAGGCAACGTCTTCATACCTTGCCGAGCTGCAAGGAAGAAGCCAAGACGCATTACAACGCATCCGACGATGCCCACGAACAAGGCCTGCAGGCCATGGCTGTCCCGACATGTTGTTCCAGCCAGAAGCTCTGGAAGACATTTTTGCTTTGCAAATACAGGTGAAACAAATGACATGAGCTTCCTTCACTCATGTGTTGGCTGCATGAATGCTTAAATGGGCATCGCTGGATCTCCGGAGCACTCTGACATTCCCGGCCTTCCGTGTGAGGCATGCCGGCACTCTATATGTCGTCATGATGAGGCTAAAGACCACCAAATTGTCCATCGAGAGCCTCAACCAAAGACGCTGGATCAGAATCTTGGGCCCCATCCAAGTCGCACGCGCGACTCGCGACTCGCCCGACTTGTCTCGTTTTATTGGAGCCGCGCGGCATCCACTCCAAGGCAAAGCCGCTGAACCAGTAGATGGCCTGATCTGGCCCGTAGAGGTGCCTGGGCCAAAGAACACCAGAAAGAAAGATTCAGCAACGACCGACCAATGAGTCACCATCAAAACCTGGTATTCGAAAAGTTGCACCCAAACCAATGTAAAGAACTACAAAGGTGGATTCTGGCTGAAACTTCTCCCTTACTAACCTTCACTTACCCGGGTTCTGATTATGACTCAAATGTCCACTCATGCACATGCGATTCAGGTCCTCCCAAAAAAGAAGGGACCCAACTAGAGGTAGCGGTGTCGTTTGCTCGCGTCTTGGACAGTTTCCCAGTTGACTGAGAGGAAACCCAAACAAAACAAAAAAAACATACTGCCAAGGAGCCAAATGTGCACGTTGTAGAGCATGCCGACACAAAGCCAAAATACCTGCAATTCGCACGCAAATGCATCAATGCAGAAGCTCTGTGACACGTGATGGATGTGATGTGCATCTATTGACAAATCGAGGCGCTGTCAAAGCCACGTGATTGCGGATGCTGGACTTCACTTTCCGGAGCACCTGAAAATGCAAAGCGGAAGTTGGTAACGCAACTTAGCCGGGGTTCTTCAGCTGCGAGCCGGGCAAAAAAGTCTAGAAGCAGCAGGAAGATCACACATTGGAACAGTATAATCCATTCCTGAGCTTCAACAAAACCGCAATGCTCCCACTCTTTCCCGAAAATATCTCTCTCTCTCTCTCTCTCTCTCTCTCTCTCTCTCTCTCTCTTCAGCTTTGGTCAAACCTGGCGCATCCCAAGGCTCTTTATGCAAGCCCAAAAAGCCGGGCTGGCCCAGATCCAGCGGTCTATCTGGCAGCAGGCGCCTCCCATGCATTCTTCCCCCTCGCCCCAAAGGATCGGGGGAGACCACTGAAGTAAGGCCCTTTAGCGCTAGGGCCAGCTCCTGGTACAAAGGTTGAAGCAACCTCCTTTAGCATTGGCCTGCTGGTTGGTTCGTAAAGACTGCCCCTTGGGTGTGCGGTCCAGCCTCGCTGCGGAACCCGTGTCCAGAAAATTGCCGTGTGTGCCATCTGACTCCTAAAGGAATCAGTCACAAACATCTGCCACACGCCCGCGTGCAACCGCGAAAGAATCAGAAACATGGGTGGACCTTCTTTGAGGGTTCTGCTTTTGGCATTTGTTTGTTGTTTATTCAAAAAAAGGAACGATCGAATAACCCACTTGGTGGCTCACCCATCTTGAGACAAACTCAGAGGATGTTGTGTGTTACTTCGGGTTAAATGTCGCACATGTTAAAAACTTGGACTCTTGATCTGCATCACGGCTCCTCGCCATGTATTTCAGGTCCTGCCATTGTGCCTGCAAAGCAGAGCTGAAAACAATGCATTTCCCGTGGCAAAAGCAGCCCCCTTTTCCGCTCACTCACATTCCCGCCTCACTCAGCGTCTCATGTCTAACCTGGTCAAGTCAGGTTTCACAGGTTCCTGCCATCTGACTCACTGCCGAGCCTTGGACGCACATGAAGTGATGAAAACTTTGCGCTCTTGCTCTTGTCGAAACAAAATAAGTGATTCATGCTGTGACAAGGGAAACCGTTTCTGAGCGCAAAGGAGAGGATCAAACAACAACTTGAACTGTTTGAGCCGCGAAAGATGGGGAAATGCGCGAGATGGAAAAATCCATGAATCATATCTCCAAGCACATGTGTCCAATTGTGGTTCTGTCATGCAAAGTTGGCTCTGTGACTTACAAAAAACACTTCCCTCGCTAAGACATGATGGGCAAGGCCTCTAGTCCCATTTGGCAGTCCGCAGAGTCCCAAATCTGCACGATGGGTGAAAATCAATCGCTTGGGTGGCTTCCCAAATCATCCGCACGCACTAATCAACTGTCTGGTTTTCATGCCTCTATTCCTTCTTTATCATAAACCATCATATGCTGTCTTCTTCCTTGGGGACAGCATTGACAGGTTAATGACGGACGAGGAAGGAATGGCATGTCAGTGATTTTACAGATGGTCGACAGGAGCTAGGTGAGTGGCGGGACAAATGTAAAATGACCTGACCCCTCTTCTCTCAACCTCATTTCCCTTTATCACCCCAACTCTTTATCTTGGAAACAGAGATTGGGTGAAGGAAAGGAGAGAGAGGGAAGCATGTCCTCACACATCATTTTCTATCTTATAAGAACTGTCTATGTGTGAGTCGATCCTTCATGTCATCATTTTCCTATTGACACGGTTCATCTTGGAAAGTGATAGAGAGAGGACTGGGATTTTACATTATACCTTCTCATGCACTTTCACCGAGCGAAGAGAGAGGAGAAAGGGAATGAGGGAAGGTGGGACATCTTCTTGCATCGCTTGTCACACCTTCTTTCTCCCTTCACATTCCTTTTTCATGTGAAAAAAAGACCTGAGGCACTTGTCCAAGAGAGGCTAAGAAATGGACAAGTGACATGACAGTGAAGAATGATAAAGCGGAGAGACTCTTGAATCACTTTTGTCTCTCCGTCTCATCCCTCCGCATCCATCAAGTCTCTTTTGCATCTCCTTGGGCATGTTGAACCAACTGAGTACCGTCATGATCTGCTGTTGCATTTGCGGTCATCCTCTGCCATGGATCATTGAGTTGCAAAGGGTCAGCACCCTTATCCTCTGGCTTGAGGCATCACACAGCCCACCTACACGGTTGCAGAAAGGGCATGGTCCAACTGCAGGATCAGTGAGACCCACTGAAGAAAGGTTTGACTGAAACGCGAGGCCCAGTGAGGAATCACCATATGTCTCAAAGACACCAAGGATAGAATTCTGTTCTGACCCATTTCGTCAAGGATCAGAGCTCAGCTCAGCATGCATTTGCAGTTCAATTTCCTTGGCTCGCGTAAGAACCTCTGACTTAGGTAATCTGACATCAGACGGCCAAGGACGGATGTCCCGCATGCGCTTCTTAATACCACGCTCAGCACGTTCAAGACCAGGCAGAATGCGCTTCATTCTGCCCATCAGGCATTGATGCACGCATTGCATTTGCCTTGATTGACACACCCGCCCCAGTGGACAACAAACCTACAAGGCAGGTCGAACACGCGTTGTTGACCAGGGAGTTCCCCACAGGCTCCACATGAGAACCCACCTGGGTGAGAATCAGGGGCGTCAAAAAATGGGTTCAGACCCTTTTAACATGTCCGACCAAATATGCCTTAAAGCAGAGATGGCCACGAGGGGTAAGTTAGAATCTTGATCACTGCTTCAAGCCGTAAGGGAACATGCATCAAAAAACAAAAGAGTACGACCAGGAGGAAAGACAATGCGTGTCCTTTCCCTGCGCCTGCACCCCCCACGCGGAGCCTGCTCAAATGCCCCCACTTCAGGGTTCCAAGCAAACAGCCTAATATATCGCCCCTTCTTCAGTGCGTTTGCAAAGCACGCTTATGCTCCGGCCGTCAGGGTGCGTTGGCTGGGTGCAAAAACAGCGCGGATTTATAGGGCCAGACATCATGCGGGCTAAACCTAAATCTAGCATGCGGCTTGCTGTCAAAGGCGCATGTGTGCCCACACGTTGCGCTCGCCTGGAATGTGCGATGCCATCACTGACCATCTGTGCTTGTGCGCCCATGCGGCAACTAGCTGCACAAAGATTTGCAAAGGCCGTGCTGCGGTAAACAGTCGGAGGGCATGCATATGCCGTGCACTGACTGGCCTTCGGTGGCCCACGCAACCCGCATAAGTGCAAGCTGGGCCAAGGTTTCGAAGCATGCTATATAGCGCTGGGCCTCTTTTGTGAGGCACGGCCATTGCTGGACTTCTTGGAAGTCCCAGGTTTCTAGGAACCAGGAAACGGATCGGCTGGAAATGAACCAGCCACCTATGCCCACTTTGGTGCCTTCGCAGCCACTCTACGTTGGCTTTGCTTGCCTTGGCTTGTGACTGGGCACTACGCGAGGCAAGTCGGAGGGGCTGCGTACTGGGGTTTGCTGGTATTCCAACACCTTAGAGCCAAGTGGCACGAAGATGCCGTGCACTGGCGATGCCAGGCTGGCTTTGGCTGAGAGGAAGGAGGCCACAGGCGTGCGTTTACGGAGATCATGTGTCCTGGTGACGAACGCAGATCTGCATATAATGGCACAAGCCAAGATCTTCAACTCTAGGCGTAGGCTGGTGGCCCAGATGAGCAGCCCCTGTACTTGCTCTAAGAGTTTCCTCTTTTTTCTCTTGGATTGGAGCAGGGCATGCAATTGCTCCTTAAGCTTCAGAGTCTTTAGCGGTGTAAGGTCGATGGTCTCTTGGTGGAAATCGATGGACCACACCAAACTGGGCAGTTTTGGAATTGCACTTTTTTCCAGGAAATGGGCGCTGAGATAGCTGCGAAAAGAATGACAGTCAATGTCAGTTGCTGACGCAAGCAAGGCCCACGCCCAAAATTGCACTCCACTGAACGGCAAGGCTCACCTGCTCACGAGCGAAAGAAACCAGTAGGTCATGAGAGCACTGCGGGTGATCGATTAACCAAGCTTGAACAGCTTGCACTGCGGCCAACAGGGTAGCGTATCCTTGTCCACCATGCTCGGAGGACGCAAATACCAGCGTCCACAAGAAGAATTGGCGGTCTTCCACAACAAAACCTGCAGTGACCAGCTGCTCATATCGCTGACGGGTACGGCGCAGCCATTGAAAAGACCGTGCGCTTCCAGCAACCGTGCAGTCGTCTACATAACCTTCCGTGGTGACAGACGAGGAGATCTGATTCAAGTACCAGTACAATGGGTCCATTGCCACACAGAACATGAAAACTGAAAAGGCGCGCCCCAGATCAACCCCTTGTTGGACCACACAGTGAGGGAGAAGCTCTCTCTTTAGAGGGGGTTTCCCAAATGGATTCTATTCTATCTGACAGGCTTCTAGCACTCGTCCGTCCAGGAAACGACCTCGTCCTGCGAAGGATTCGAAACCTAAAACGCTGCGTGCAGGCCCGAGATATGCGTGCAATTTGGCTCCAGGTTGCATTTCAAGCGAGCCAACCTTTGCAGGGCTAAGAAAAACAAAAAAAGAAAACAAGGGGCCCCAAAAAAGGGGGGTCCCAAAAAAAGGGAAAAGGGGTTTCCTTTGGCAAAGCTTGACCTCGCTTGAAATGCAACCTGGAGCCAAATTGCGGCGCATATCTCGGGGTCGTTATATTGCAGCCACACGCCTGCACGCAGCGTTTTAGGTTTTGAATCCTTCGCAGGACGAGGTCGTTTCCTGGACGGACGAGTGCTAGGAGCCTGTCAGATAGAATAGAATCCATTTGCGAAACCCCCTCTAAAGAGACAGGTGGACCTGTCAGTTCAATATTGATCCATTGTTGACTCAAGATGACGCCAGCCCGCCGAGTCATACGGATCATACGGATCATACGGTCATACGGTCATACGGCGGCTTGGCACTGCGCCACCCGGCCGCGCCACTGCCTGGCATGGAAGCCTCCACCCTGGCGCGCCACCTGCCCGGCATTGAAGCCCGGCCGCGCTACCTGCCCGGCATAGAAGTTTGGGAGCTCGGAGTTTGTTAGGCCCTTATAGGAACCTATAGGAACCTATAGGCAACCGATAGGACACCCATAGGAAGCCCATAGGAAGTCCATAGGAAAAGAAGAAGAGGGCTTCCTATGGGTTTCCTATAGATTTCCTGTAGGGTTTCTATAGGTTCCTTTTGGTTCCTGTAAGAGCCCCTCAGGCCCGGCATGGAAGCCTCCGGCCGCACCACCTGCCTGGCATTGAATCCACCCTGCCGCGCCACCTGCCCGGCATCGGAGCCAATTGCTTCAACATGTCGGATTGACATGTTGAGGCTTGGCACTGCACACCCGGCCGCGCCACCTGCCCGGCATCGGAGCCAGCCTGCCGAGCCCGCGCCGCCCGAGGTCGGAATTCTTCCCAGAAAAAAAATCCAGTCCTTTCCTGGGGGGAGGACTGTAGCACGCTTTTATTTGACCCATGAAACTATGCACGCCATGCATAGTTTCTGCATTAGTCTATAGGTATCCGAAGTGAAGGATATTTTCCCTCACTTCGTGTCCTGTTAGCCGAGCACGTGCTATGTGGCGGCAAGCGCACCAGCCTGCCGAGCCCGCGCCACCCGAGGACGGCCTCGAGGCGAAAATTTCGGGACAGGCTGGAGCATCAAAAAAAACAGTTTTTTTCAAAGAAGGCTAGTCAAGGGTCCTGGGCCTCGGAGGCGCCAGGAAGTCGTCCAGCTGCCTCACAGCCGCCGGCCTGCCCCGCCTCGTCAGTCGGCCCGCCGCGTTGCCGCTGCCTTGCGGCGCCGGAAGCGCCAGCTTCAGCAGGGTCTCCCGGCCCTCCGTGCTCCGGACGGTCATGGAGTCCACGGCCCGCAGCTGCTGCACGTCGCCGTACTGAGGGTTGAAGCTCCTCGCCGCGTTCGTCGGCGCTCGGGAAGGCGCCCGCGTCCTCCACGGCCTTCATTGTTGTGCTGGAACTTGTCGGCGTTGTCCTGCAGCAGCCGGAACTTGGTGGCCGGCTGCTTCTCCACGTTCTCGGGCGCGCCGTACACGCCACCCTCGTGGCCAGGTCCTTCTTCAGCGTCTGGATGCCCCGGCCCACCACGGCCGTGGCGTTGCGGTCCTCCGGGCGCTTCGTCGGGTGCGTTGCCCAGGTCTGTCGTGACCGCAAAGTTCCCGTCGTCCCCCGTCAGCTCCCGCGTTCTTGTTCTGCAGAGGTTCCACGGCAGCCTCCCGGGTGAAGACGTCCATCACCACCAGGCCGTACCTCGTCTTCGGCCGGGTGTTCTGGCTGAAGTGAGGTTGGCCTGCAGCCGGTCGTTCGGCCCCTCGGCGGCCAACTTGCCCAGCGCGCGCGGCCGTGGCGCCTGCACCTGCCGGCCCACGTCGGCCTTCAGCGCCTCGAAGGCCATGGCCTGCGTCACGTCGAGGTCGCGCTGCCTCGCAAGTCGGTACAGCTTCCGCGGGTTCCGCGCGTTGAAGTCGTCGGCCAGGTCCCTCAGCGCCTCCATTTAAAAAAACAACTTTGTTGCCCCAAAAAGGAGCTTGAGCAAGGTTCCTCTAGAACGAGGAGGCCTGCTCACACAGCTGGACACAGTTTTTTTTCTACTCGTTCTTCGGCCCCGCTGCGCCTGCCAGGCTTCCACCTTGTCCAGCCGGGCCTGGAAGCCCTTGCGCGCCCCCCACAGCACGCTGGTGAGGTGCGAGTAGTCGAGGGTGACCATCTCCGTCTTCCACTTTGTTCCTGCGAAGTCGTTTGAGGCGAAGCCCAGCCTCGGTCCTTGTTCATGTCCGGGCGTTGGCCTCCACGGAGTCGATCCGTCTTCACCCGGCTGTCCGACAGGTTGGTGAAGCTCGTGTTGCAGACCACGTTGCCCGTGTTGCCTGCGATCACGAGGCAGCCGGGGTTCCTCTGGTTCGTGGTCAGGGACAGCTGCGTCGAGACCAGCGCCTCGTCGTTGATCATGATGAGCTCGTACAGGGAAGCTTGACCGGACTCCTTTTCGTGCAAAAAAACTGTTTGCTTCGGCTCCGTCGGAATTGACGGATCCTGAATAAGCTCCTGATCGAGCGAAAAAAACTGGCTTTTGGGCCTTGTGCAGGTTAGGGTTTGGGGTGCTCCGGAAACCAACGGGTTGGGCGAACCAGTATCAAACCAGCGTGCAAACCGTGCAAAACGTAGCGCAAAACCGTGCAAAAGTATTCTTCTAGGGTCTTTATTGATATAGGCCCTGAAGAATAGCATTTTGTGGCGCAAAACGGCGCAAAAGCTTTTGTCCCTGGGTTAGGGTTTGGGATCCTCGGAAACCAAACGGGTTGGGCAAACCAGTATCAAACCATGGCAGTAAGTCCAAGGGTTGTTGGGCTCCTTATAGAAACCTATAGGAACCTATAGGAACCTTGTAGGAACATGTAGGAAATCAAAAAACGCTGTATCTTCCTTCTCTTGCCCTGTTCCTACAGGCTTCCTACGGGTTTCCTATGGGATTCCTAGAGGTTTCCTACAGGTTCCTATAAGGCTGCCTGAAACTCAGACCCAGGCCACGAGGATGCAAGGCACCGGCCTTGGGAGGGGACCTGGGCGCCTTTGACGCATGCTGGATTTGCAAGAGCACCAGGCGTTTTTTTTCTCTCTGTACGGGCGGGTTTGGGATCACGGCCCACAAAGGGTCAGCACGGCGCGGTCGAGCTTGTAGACGTTCATGTAGGTCCTGCGGCGCCCTCCGCGTGCGACAAGGGCGTACCCCCTCTACAGTTTAAGCACGGACCTCAAGAGCTCCCAGCCTTGGTCGGCTCCACCTGCAGCCGGATCGCAAGAACTTCCTCGATCTTGCCGCAGGCTGGGCTTCTGTTCGGAAGTGGTACTGCACGAGGCAGTCCCTCACAAAGATCCCGGGCTCGCTGTCCGGCACATCCGCGGGGGAGCGGCCAAAGTTCAGCAGGTCCTGCGCCATGCCGATCGTCCTGCTGCGCCGGTTCGATGTGGTCGCTGCGGGGGAAACGGCTTGGCGGAGAGCCACAGCACGCGCATCAGGAACCAGAACTCGGGTAAGTAGGACTTGATGTTCTCCTTCACGGAGCTGTCCTTCTTGCTCTGGTTTGCCCCGCGCGGCTGGTCCACAAACTCGACCTGAAAGGGCAGGCCAGTCAACCGGACCTCCAAAGCCCGTTTTCACAGATCATCAGCATGCCGTGGAACTTGAAAACGTTCTCGCCCTTGAACTTCCTCGCCGCGGTCAAGTTGTTGCCCCCGCTGATCGGACGCAGCACGGCGCCGGACAGGTCCTGGGTGGGCTTGAAATCGTCCACGAACGCCAGCTTGCACCCGTCAAGGTTTGCAAGCTGCTCGCGGGGCTTCTCGGTCTTCTGGACGACCAGCGTCCTGTGTCATGACCGCACGTATCCCCGCTGGCTGCCGCCGTTGAAGGGGCCCAGGCACTCCTCGCACAGCTCCCGCAGTGTGCTGGCGAACTCCGTGAACGGCCCGCGGCCCACCACTGGAAGATGGCAGCGTCCCAGTCGTTGCGGGTCTCGTAGATGATCTTCCGGATGCGGGGTGGTTGTGAGAGCAGGCCCCGCGCCTTCACATGCTCGGGAAGGCACATGACGGGCGCGGGGCCCTCGGGGGCCGCGACGGCCTCTTGATCCTTCATGGCCTGCATCGCCTCCGGTGCGGCCCTGGCGAGCTCCAAGCGCTCCGGGTGTCTGTACTCCTCAAAGCTCCTGGGGGCCAGGCGTGAGGGGTCCGAAGTAGTGGTGGGCCGCACGCACATCGCAAGGGCATTCAGCAGCTCCTCGTCAGTGCTGGTGGCCGTGACGTGGGGCGGGTCGGAGAACTCGAGGCAGTAGGGCCCCTTGAAGTTGACAAGGCGAACAAAGCATCTCCACACCCCCAGCATCTCCAGCAGAGGCGTCCCGAGCGACAAAACACCGTCCCGTGCGGAACACCGTGCAAAAAAAACACAAAAACCATGCAAAATCATGTCATGCCAAAACCAAGCAAAAAATCATGTCACGCCATGCAAAAATCGTACAAAACGAGCTATTACTCCGGGGATTGATAGCATTTTCTGTGCAAAACAAGCGGCCGCAACTGCACACACAGCCTGGAAGAATGCGGGGCGCCAGGCAAAACCGTGCGAAACAAGCTATTCTCCCCGTTTTTTAACTTGCACAGATGCTCCGAGAATGCGCGCGCCGGACAAAAAAATGGACCCTTAAAAAAAGAATGGCAAGTTGGGCAAGACTTACAAAGGCCGCAGACGGCGGCGCCCGGGCTTGCGCGGGGCAGATGGAGCCGTCGCGCCAAACTTGCGGCGGACCGGAGCTACACTGACCCGGACGGACAGCACTTCCTCTCTCTTTAGAGGGCGTTTCCCAAACGGATTCTATTCCACCTGGTAGGCTCCTGACACTCGTCCGTCCAGGAAACGACCTCGTCCTGCGAAGGATTCGAAACCTAAAACGCTGCGCGCAGGCGTGTGGCTGCAACATAAGACCCCGAGATATGCTTGCAATTTGGCTCCAGGTTGCATTTCAAGCGAGCCAACCTTTGCAGGGCTAAGAAAAAACAAAAAAAGAAAAAAAGGGGTCCCAAAAAGGGGTCCCAGAAAAAAAGAGAAAAGGAGTTTCCTTTGGCAAAGCTTGACATCGCTTGAAATGCAACCTGGAGCCAAATTGCGGGGCATATCTCGGGGTCGTTATGTTGCAGCCACACGCCTGCACGCAGCGTTTTAGGTTTCGAATCCTTCGCAGGACGAGGTCGTTTCCTGGACGGACGAGTGTCAGGAGCCTACCAGGTGGAATAGAATCCGTTTGGGAAACTCCCTCTAAAGAGAGAAGTTGCACTGTTATTCTTGCTGAAGACTGGATGAAGAATGGATCAATTCGATCCTTTGTTTCACAAACCTAATCCATTTTTGCCGCAATATTGCGAAGCCTTTAACAAGGCAGCCTGCGGTTGTCCAAGTTCCTTGTCCAAGTTCCCCGGGCGAACTTGGACATGTGGCTCTGCAAGAGGAAAACACGTGATAAAATTTGTCCAAGTTCCTTGTCCAAGTTCTTGTCCAAGTTCGGGTTTCCGCCGGGGCGAGGCACACGGAATCGGGGCTTCCCTGGAATCGGAGCCTGCCTGGAATCGGGGCGCAACAGTGAGAGAGCTTGTAACACGGCAGCCCGCAGTTGTCCAAGTTCCTTGTCCAAGTTCCCCGGGCGAACTTGGACAAGTGGCTCTGCAAGAGGAAAACGCGTGATAAAACTTGTCCAAGTTCCTTGTCCAAGTTCTTGTCCAAGTTCGGGTTTCCGCCCTGGGCCACGAAGTTGTGGAATCGGGGCCTGGAATCGGGGCGTAATACTGAGAGAGCTTGTAACACGGCAGCCTGCAGTTGTCCAAGTTCCTTGTCCAAGTTCCCCGGGCAAACTTGGACAAGTGGCTTTGCAAGAGGAAAACACGTGATAAAACTTGTCCAAGTTCCTTGTCCAAGTTCTTGTCCAAGTTCGGGTTTCCGCCCTGGGCCACGAAGTTGTGGAATCGGGGCCTGCCTGGAATCGGGGCGCTTCTGCTCGGATACTTATACTCCTCTTTTTAATAACAAGACAACCAGAAGAAGAAAATATTAGGGTAAGAGAATTCTCCTCCGGAGGAACCTGAACTTGGACAAGAACTTGGACAAGGAACTTGGACAAATTTTATCACGTGTTTTCCTCTTGCAAGCCACTTGTCCAAGTTCCCCCGCCGAACTTGGACAAGGAACTTGGACAACTGCTGGCTGCCTTGTTAGTATCTACGTGGGCCCAGGCTGGAATCGAACCTGTTCCACTTGGCTTCGAAGTCTGCGCCTTAGCCATTGCGCTATGGCCCCTTTGCTCTTTAGCGACACTGTGTGCCTGACCTGCCCGCCCGGAGGTGTGGCGCCGAAGTCTACAGACGAAGATTCGCAATTTCAGCAACACCATTTTTCCTTGCTTTGAAACAGCCGACCTGGTCTGCACTGAACAAGTCTAAAAGCGCCCACTTCGGATTGCACTTGACTCGGGTTGAGCTCACTCTCTCTTTAAAGGGCGTTTCCCAAATGGATTCTATTCTACCTGAGAGGCTCCTAGCACTCGTCCGTCCAGCATTTGACCTCGTCCTGCGAAGGATTCGAAGTCTAAAACGCTGCGCGCAGGCGTGTGGCTGCAAAATAATGACCCCTAGATATGCTTGCAATTTGGCTCCAGGTTGCATTTCAAGCGAGCCAACCTTTGCAGGGCTAAGAAAAAAAAAAAAAAGAAAACAAGGGGTCCCAAAAAAAGGGGTCCCCGAAAAAAAGGGAAAAGGGGTTTCCTTTGGCAAAGCTTGACATCGCTTGACATGCAACCTGGAGCCAAATTGCGGCGCATATCTAGGGGTCATTATTTTGCAGCCACACGCCTGCACGCAGCGTTTTAGACTTTGAATCCTTCGCAGGACGAGGTCAAATGCTGGACGGACGAGTGCTAGGAGCCTCTCAGGTAGAATAGAATCCATTTGGGAAACGCCCTCTAAAGAGAGAGCTACCTCCCACTGCGGACAACGCGGACAACCCGATTTGCTGCGGCCGCGTGTGCGCCAAAGCCGCTGAACCCCCACAGTCTCCGGGCTCCTTGCTATATGCGCTATATGTGCCATCTGGGTCTTACACGCCAAGCCGCTGAACCTCCACTCCCCGGGTCCTTGCTATGTGCTATATGGGTCTTACACGCCAAGCCGCTGAACCCCCACTCTCCCCCAGCTCCTTGCTATTGTACTATATGTGCTATATTATTCTGTACGCGCTTTAAAATATACAAGTAAGGTCCGGCAGAGCCGGGGGGCGGAAGTTTCAAAGCAGTGAACAACTATAGTTTGGAGAACTGTCCTTGGCCCCTTGCTTCTCTCTCTCTCTCTCTCTCTCTTTTTCTCTCTTTCTCTCTTTCTCTCTTTCTCTTTCTCTTTCTCTTTCTCTTTCTGTTTCTCTGTCTCTTTCTCTCTCTTTCTATCTATCTCTCTAGCTATCTCTATATCTGTTTATTGATCTATCTATCTACCCATCTTTCTCTGCACTTAAAAGTTGCGATGTTCAATCCCCGAAAGTTGACTTCGCGTACTACTTTCGTACTTAAAAAGTTGCGATTTTCGAGCCCCAGCTGCGAAACTGGACTTCACGTACTACTTTCGTAGTTAAAAGTTGCGATTTTCGAGCCCCAGCTACGAAAGTGGACTTCGCGTACTACTTTCGTACTAAAAAGTCGCGATTTTCTTTGCGTACTACTTTCGTACTTAAAAGTTGCGATTTTCAAGCCCCGGCTGCGAAAGTGGACTTTGCGCACTACTTTCGTACTTAAAAGTTGCGATTTTCAAGCCCCAGCTGCGAAAGTTGACTTCGCGTACTACTTTCGTACTTAAAAGTTGCGATTTATCTATAGATCTACCTATCTATCTACCTCTCTATCTCCTATCTATCTATCTACCTCTCTATTTATTTATCTCTCTATCTCTTTATCTATCTAGCTAGTTATTTGTCTATCTATCTACAAATCTATCTATCTCTGTCTATCTCTGTTTCTCTATCTCTTTCTATCTATTTCTCTAGCTATCTCTATATCTGTTTATTGATCTATCTATCTACCCATCTTTCTCTGCACTTAAAAGTTGCGATGTTCAATCCCCGAAAGTTGACTTCGCGTACTACTTTCGTACTTAAAAGTTGCGATTTTCGAGCCCCAGCTGCGAAACTGGACTTCACGTACTACTTTCGTAGTTAAAAGTTGCGATTTTCGAGCCCCAGCTACGAAAGTGGACTTCGCGTGCTACTTTCGTACTAAAAAGTCGCGATTTTCGAGCCCCAGCTGCGAAAGTGGACTTTGCGTACTACTTTCGTACTTAAAAGTTGCGATTTTCAAGCCCCGGCTGCGAAAGTGGACTTTGCGCACTACTTTCGTACTTAAAAGTTGCGATTTTCAAGCCCCAGCTGCGAAAGTTGACTTCGCGTACTACTTTCGTACTTAAAAGTTGCGATTTTCGAGCCCCGGCTGCGAAAGTTGACCTTGCAAAAATGCTGCGCCTGCCACCAAATCTGTGCTTGACCTTGCTAAAGTGCTGCGCCTGCCACAAAATCTGTACTTGACCTTGCGAAAGTGCTGCGCGTGCCACGAATTTTGCACTTGACCTTGCGAAAGTGCTGCACCTGCCACAAATTCTGTACTTGACCTTGCGAAAGTGATGCGCCTGCCACGAATTTTGTACTTGACCTTGCGAAAGTGCTGCGCCTGCCACGAAATCGATACTTGACCTTGCGAAAGTGCTGCGCCTGCCACGAAATCTATACTTGACCTTGCGAAAGTGCTGCGCCTGCCACGCCTTGCACCTTAAACCTTACCACGTTCCGTCGCGCGGCCGTGCCAATGGGCCCGTCTCCGAGACCGTTCCGAGACCGCCTCCGTACAGGCGTCGCAGCCGAGGTGGTTTGCGCACAGTCCGGAAGCCCAATTCACGCACAGCGCCAACGTTTTCTGCATCTTGCCATCCCCCAGCTCGCAGAGAGTGGACGCAGCACCTTGCGAAAGTGCTGCGCCTGCCACGAAATCGATACTTGACCTTGCGAAAGTGCTGCGCCTGCCACGAAATCTATACTTGACCTTGCGAAAGTGCTGCGCCTGCCACGAAATCTATACTTGACCTTGCGAAAGTGCTGCGCCTGCCACGCAATTCAAACCTTGCGAAACCTTCGCGCGGCCGTGCAATGGGCCCGTCTCCGAACCCGTTCCGAGACCGTTCCGAGACCGTTCCGAGACCGCCTCCGTACAGGCGTCGCAGCCGAGGTGGTTTGCGCACAGTCCGGAAGCCCAATTCACGCACAGCGCCAACGTTTTCTGCATCTTGCCATCCCCCAGCTCGCAGAGAGTGCTTGCGAAAGTGCTGCGCCTGCCACGAAATCGACACTTGACCTTGCGAAAGTGCTGCGCCTGCCACGAAATCTATACTTGACCTTGCGAAAGTGCTGCGCCTGCCACGAAATCTATACTTGACCTTGCGAAAGTGCTGCGCCTGCCACGCAATTCAAACCTTGCGAAACCTTCGCGCGGCCGTGCCAATGGGCCCGTCTCCGAGACCGTTCCGAACCGTTCCGAACCGTTCCCCGTTCCGAGACCGTTCCGAGACCGCCTCCGTACAGGCGTCGCAGCCGAGGTGGTTTGCGCACAGTCCGGAAGCCCAATTCACGCACAGCGCCAACGTTTTCTGCATCTTGCCATCCCCCAGCTCGCAGAGAGTGCTTGCGAAAGTGCTGCGCCTGCCACGAAATCGATACTTGACCTTGCGAAAGTGCTGCGCCTGCCACGAAATCTATACTTGACCTTGCGAAAGTGCTGCGCCTGCCACGAAATCTATACTTGACCTTGCGAAAGTGCTGCGCCTGCCACGAAATCTATACTTGACCTTGCGAAAGTGCTGCGCCTGCCACGCAATTCAAACCTTGCGAAACCTTCGCGCGGCCGTGCCAATGGGCCCGTCTCCGAGACCGTTCCGAGACCGTTCCGAGACCGTTCCGAGACCGCCTCCGTACAGGCGTCGCAGCCGAGGTGGTTTGCGCACAGTCCGGAAGCCCAATTCACGCACAGCGCCAACGTTTTCTGCATCTTGCCATCCCCCAGCTCGCAGAGAGTGCTTGCGAAAGTGCTGCGCCTGCCACGAAATCTATACTTGAGAAAGCTATCTACGTGTTAAGCTGGCTATATGTCAAAGCTATCTATCTGTCATGCAAGCCTATTGGAAAGCTATCTATCTGTCAAGCTAGCTATATGTCAAAGCTATCTATCTGTCATGCAAGCCTATTGGAAAGCTATCTATCTGTCAAGCTAGCTATATGTCAAAGCTATCTATTTGTCATGCAAGCCTATTGGAAAGCTATCTATCTGTCAAGCTAGCTATATGTCAAAGCTATCTATTTGTCATGCAAGCCTATTGGAAAGCTATCTATCTGTCAAGCTAGCTATATGTCAAAGCTATCTATTTGTCATGCAAGCCTATTGGAAAGCTATCTATCTGTCAAGCTAGCTATATGTCAAAGCTATCTATTTGTCATGCTAGCTACCTGTCATAGCTATATGTCAAAGCAGCTAGCTCATTTAGTTCCAGTACTACGGAAGTTTCTTGTTAAACTTCCTTTGACTATATGTGCTATACAATGCATGTTTGGTACATGTTGGAGATGCTATGTGTATAGTACACAGGCTTCTATACCATATAGCACATATAGCACATATAGCAAGGACCCAGCAGAGAGTGGAGGTTCAGTGGCTTGCCTTGTGAGACCCATATAGCACATATAGCACATATAGCAAGGACCCGGGGGAGAGTGGAGGTTCAGTGGCTTGCCTTGTGAGACCCATATAGCACATATAGCACGTATAGCAAGGACCCGGGGGACTGTGAGGGTTCGGCGTCTTGGTGCCTGCCGCACCTGCCTGGCGTAGAAGCTTCCGCCCTGCCGCGCCATGGGCGGGTGGACGGCTGCGACGGAGGTGCAGCAGGAGATATTTTCAATCCGTGCGCTGATCAGCGTCGAGCTGGCGAACACTGGCGAGAAACTTCACCCTGCACAATGGGCACGCGAAGGATGATAAAGGACAGCCTGCCACTATCCTGACGGATGTTGCGACGCATTCGGATGCGGCGGTCATTTTGATGGACATGGAGGCGGCGATGCCATACCTGGCAAGTGAGGTCAAGCGGAAGCTGCCGATGGCCCTGTTGGTGATGGGACATGATTGTCGTTGCCAGCGAGATGACTGCAAGAGGATCTCGGTCCCGGCCTTTGATGCGCAACAGCAACCGGTCATACTTGCAGTAACAACTCACCAGACGAGCGATCAGCAAATTGTTTTCGCCCCGGCTTCCGCAAAGCAGGTGATGGTAGAGCAGACGATTGTTTCGGCTTTTGCAGTATACAAGGATGAGCTGGATGAAGGTCAGTGGAGCCGGATGAAGCATGCGCCTGTGAGAACTACTCTGGAGTTTTTTCAGGACAGCAATGCAATTCTGCGGGGCACACCGTGGCGACGAATGTGGACCAAGAATTCCAAGGTGGTGCCATGGAGCCAGGCTGAAACTTTTGGTTTTCTGGCACGCTTGAGCCGCATTGGATTGGAAAAAGTGTTGAAGCAGAGTGGCCACAACCATGTGTATTTGCACCCGCTGCAGAATCCTTCAGAAAAGGAGGTGGAGTTCGTTGTCATTTGGATGGAAAATGAAAGCAAGCGAGAGAATGCAATCCTTTTGGCAAAGCAATGTGATGCACAAATGGGTCTGGTTAGATCACGCAAAGGGATGGGAATTCGGGTGCTCCGGACGGACCACAGAAAAGTGTGGCAACAGTTGAAGCCGGGCGAACAGGAGCCGGAGGTGAGATCCGGGAGGGTCCTTTTTAAGGTCCAGCCGTTTCCCAAGGGACTCACCATGGAAAATATCCGGGAGTGGATCAAGATGATCCAGTGGGAAGATGCAACTGCAGTACGCTCTTTGGGACCCACAGCATGGATGGTGGCGGCCAAGAATGCGCCGGCAGATGAGTTTCAAATGTTCAATGAGAGCCCAGTACTGGTCAAGCCCTTGCAAACAAGAGAATCGGGAGCGACACCGCAAATTCTGGCGGGGATGACCAAGCAGGAGCAGCAGAGACAGGAAGATCCGCTGTGGGTCAATGACCCGTGGATGAAAAGCCTGGGACGCCCGATGGTGCCAACTCCATCAACCTCAACCGCGAGTGGCTCGCAGGCCCAGGGACCGGCAGTTACTAAACTGGAGCAGAAGGTACAATCGCAAGACAAGCAGATAGCAGCGATGCAGCAGAAACTGGAGACGGTCACGCACACGCAGACTCAGATGCTGGGTGAGCAGAAACAGATACGGGGAGATTTCCGTGATATGGCGGCCAAAACCCAGGAGGAATTGGACAAGGTGAGCAAGGGCTTCGAAGCAACCATGATGAAGCTCAACGCAAAGCAAGATGCACAGATGACGCGAGGATTTGATGAGTTACGTCAACTCATCCTGAACATGCAAAAAACAGACAGCCGGGACAAGCGACAGAGACGAGACAAGGAAGCTGGGCGGGAGGACATGATGTCTGACTGAAGCCAGATGGCCACGCCGTGTAAACCCTTTTTTTCGGGAATATGCCGAATGGGCAAACAGGGACTGGTGCAGAACGGGGCGTGTCATACAACTGATCAGATCGCTGGGTGCAGATGCTTTTCCGCCCACCACGGCGTTGCAGTTGTACAAATTCGGGGGAGGCTTGACGGCCTCATGCACGGAGAGTACTTGAAAGGTACCAGAGTAGGTGAAGCAAAGAATCCCGGGCCTGAGGCACACAGGTATAGACTCATGATTACGAATCCAACCCATTTGTATACCAGGCTGGATGAAGTGATGTCATGTAAGGCTGATACGGTGTGCCTGGCCGAAACCGCATCAACGTGTGATGCACAAATCAGTATTCGGAGCCAACTCTCTTCCACGGGCTACAAAGTCCATTGGGGGGCACCGGCACCGGTGACGGTTCCACACCGTGCGCAGGGGAGAGCGAATATGAGAGGTGGAGCGTGTGGAGTTGCGGTTATTAGCAAGTCAGTTTGCCGACCTTGTCCTTGGCAAAACGAAGAACCAGATCTTGTCAAAGCTGCAAGAATGATGAGATGCATGGTCCGCATGGGACCTTTTACGGTTCAAGTTGTGGTCATATATGGGGCATGTAGTGGTGCAGGCAAGCAACAAATCAACGAGCAGTTGTTGAGTGACGCATGGATGTGGGTCAAATCCTATCAGGGTTTCAGTATTGTTGCGGGTGATTTCAACGTACCTCCTCAGAGTTTGCAATCTTTTGCATTATTCCAACAGGCGGGATTCCATGAATTTTTTGAGTATTACAAACTTTCCCGAAATGTGCGACTCCCGCCTACCTGCAATGGAGTTACACGCAATGACACGTGTATCGTGCCATCCCGGCTGCTGCCGTATATCTCCGTTGCAGAGGTACGCCATGACAAGCGGATTGCGAATCACACTCCTCTGTGCATTGATTTCAATTTTGCACAGGAAGACGTGGACAATGTGGTATGGACTATGCCACAAAATTGGGCGGATTTGCAGCTGAACCAGGCGGCTTTGGCAGTAGCATATGACCGGGTTTTACAGGAGCATGATTTGCAGTCTGTGTTCCAGGACGTGGGCACGTCCACAGAAACTTGCTTGAGACAATGGTCGTCTACAGTTGAAGAGGCGGTAGCAAGGGTATACCGAGACACAAGGCATTTTCCTTTGCCAAACACATACCGCGGCAGGTGCACTTACGATGTGATGAAGTTCGAGGAGGAAAAGAAGGTGGCGAAGCAGGCGTGGGATGGTGGTTATAACCCCACCTATGAATGCTATACAGTCCTCTCGCGCCAACGGACTCGTCAAGTGAGACGACTGCAGACCTTGCTAAGCATGCGCAAACAGTGGGATGCACAAGGATGGAACCAACACGACTCTTACCAGACATGGATACACCTCCAGAACCAATGGGATGCAATTCAAAAGGCACCGGGATACGGGAGATCTTGGAACACATGGCTGGCCAAATCCAGCAGTGGATGTGCTTGAACAGATCTTCAAAGTCATCAAGGCTGATGCCGATCATTTGCTGAGGCAGCACTTCAAGGCACGGAATGCCCATATACGTCAAGCGGAGGCCATCGACTTGAAGGCGAATGGGCTCAAGAAGCATTTCCACCGTATTCAAGGGGAGAGCAAACCGCCTATTCAGTGGTTGAACCGTCACGTGAACATACAAGGCAGGCTCATCAGGGCACCCAAGGGCAGGGCTCGCATCCGGTTACAGGAACGAGCGTCTTTGGCGGAGGGAACTGAAGCCACCTTTGGAGAGGCACGTATTGCTGTCGAAGCGGTCAAGGCTCAGGATGTGGATGTTACTGTTATCTCAGGAGTGCTTCCCACGGCAGGAACTTTCCAGACGCATCAGATCATAACGGATGTTGATGAGCTGGGGGAGGAGTTCAAATGTTTTTGGGGCCAAATATGGAATCGGGATAGAGCGAACACAACATGGGAGGACCCGGAATGGGACCAAGCACACGCCCTGATCGCCGAACGCGGCGAGGCTTGGCCCCAGATTCAAGTCGATTGGAATGATCTGGACATGTGGAGAGCTGTCCTGAGGCAACTCCCGTCAGGAAAGGCCCGCGGAGTGGACGGTTGGTCCTATGAGGAACTGCGTCAACTCCCGGATCGTGCAATCGGGCATCTTGGACACATCATGCAGCGTATTGAGGCAGATGGATCTTTTCCGCAACCTGCTATGCAAGCACGCACGGTTTTGTTGCCTAAACAGGCACAGACGGAAAGTATGTCAGGGACACGCCCCATCACAATCTTGGGTTGCCTCAATAGGCTATGGAGTAGATATGTGACGGCATGGATTGTGCCTCGCTGGTCCTTGGATTTTCCAGACAGCATTGCGTGTGGGTTGCAACACAGGGGGGTCGAGGAACTCAATCTCGCAGCAATGACGATGATAGAAGAAGCTGTCAGCCCGTTGGGGGGCTTCAGCCTTGACCTGGTGAAGGCCTTCAACCAGATGGGTCGGCCACTTGTTCAGAAGTGTATGGTGCATCTTGGCTTCCCCACGCGAGTGGCTCAGGCATCTCCGAAGATGTCCAACTTTTGGAAAATATGTCGCACCAGGCGTTCCTTCTACTACTGGAGTCCCAGAAGGGGATTCATTGTCGGTTTTGGCAATGCTGTCAGTGTGTTTCTTTTTTTCACAACGGATACGAACGACAGGGGCTACTCCCGGCTGCTACGCCGACAACTGGACGTTCGCAAGCCGAACGGTGGAGCAACAGACAGATGCTTTTGCGGCGATGTTGCAGCTCACACAGGCCTTCAAACTGCCGGTGGATTTCACCAAATCGTGGGCTTGGGGCACTACTTCAAGCATGCGTGAAATCTGGTCCATGGGACACATGCGGCCACCACCGGGACAGGGGACCGTCCAGGTTGTCGAGACAGCGAAGGAGCTCGGAATGCAGTACGTTTATACCAAAAAGTCCGTTGCACGAAAATGGGCGGATCGGGTTGATCTAACCAGAGTGATGGCGTGTCGGATCAAACATGCTTCCAACAGCCATGATGTGAGGGCTAGGCTTTTGTCGGGGGCGGTTTGGCCTAAAGTGCTTTATGGCTTGGAAATCTCTTTCATGGGCAAGAAGTATTTTGATCAGATGCGACGAGAGGCAACCACTGCGATCCTTGGGGAATACCACCAGACAAACCCCTTTTTGGCGTGTAACACGATCTCCAAGTTCGTGGTTGACCCGCAATACTATGTCGTTGAGAAGCTTCTGCTTACAATTCGGAGATGGTATTTGCGACAGCCTGCAAAGGTTCTGGATTTCCTGAACAAAGTCAATGCTGTTCGAGGCAACAAAGCGTGTGGCCCCATCTCCAGTTGTGCACTGTATATGAGGTCGATGAATATGCAAATCGACAGGCACGGTGATGTCACAACGCCGGGGTGTGCGAAGCTTTGCTTGTTCGAGAAGGGGAGAACGCAGATCAAAAGCTGGATGCAGAACGTATGGGATAGATACGTCCAGTCTCACATCTCACGAAGAGGTACGCCGGAGCACGCGATGTGGCATTTTCCACTCACGAAGCAAGTTTTTAGCAAAATGCCAGCTACTGTGAAGAAGATGTCGGCTTTGAGAATCACAGGAACAATCTCAAGTGGTGCTACAAAGAAAAAATGGGGGGAGAAGTATCATGCAGACAACTGCCCCTTTTGTGAAGAACTGGAGACGATGGAGCATACCCTCTTGCATTGTGAGGCCCTCCGACTGCAAACAACTAGACGGGAATGGACCCATCTTCCAGTCGCCTTTCGACACGAAGGGGAACACATGCTGCAGATGATATGGGCAGCCAGGCGAATGGCGGAGGTTGATGACCCTCCAAACTCGCCTACGACTTCGTGGCGATTTTACACGGATGGTTCATGCACGCATCCGTCAATGCCGGAGGCTAGACGAGCTTCGTATGCGGTTATTCAAGATACGACCAGCGATGATGCCCAACGAAGACAAGAACTTGCTGGACCCCGTGATGAGCTTAATATGCCGAGTGGATTAGTCTGTGCAGACTTTGGCTTGGTGCATGGCGATCAAACTATTGGACGGGCAGAAATCTTGGCAATTTGGGCGGGAATACGCATGGTAATGCGCACGGGGTCAGATTTGCCGATCTCCTTCTATACCGACTCACAATATGCGATAACGATGTGTCGATTACTGCAGCATTACACGAATACAGGAGTGACACAATTGCCAATCTCAGTGGAGAATTATGACATACTCCAGGAAATGTTGCAGAGGTGGCCGCCCAATGCGATTGCTTTTCGGAAGGTGAAGTCACATCGCCCTGAATCAAGTGCAACGGATTCGGAGGACTTGTGGAATATCTTAGGAAATGCAGCGGCAGACCACTTGGCTGCACATGCACTCACACGCGAGCTGGACACAGTCAGACATCTTTCGGAGCAAATCGCGACTCACATGAAAATGGAACAGGCTCGATTGGGGGCTGTTCTCCATTTCTCCACACATATGTCAATTGCGAGACTCAGAGCATTGGAAGAGAAGGACGAGGAAGACTTCAGAAGGCATCAGCAGCTGCAGGAAAATCCGCCGGAGGACGCAAGTGTGTTGTGCCCCATCCCAAAAGCAACTAGGTCACGCCTGCATTTGCAGCAATGGGCTCCGGTGTGTCAACCTCCAAGGATCATGATACCCTTGGATGTCCGCGAGGCGCGCTCATGCAATATGGGGACTTTTCTTGCGGATCTTACTTGGAAATGGATGCACACGCTGGAATGGCCGGATCCAGAACACCCGGTGCAGGAGCCGGATTGGGGTGTCCATGTCTTGGAACTCCTATTCAATTTTTACCTTCTCACTGGACAGAGAATGCTGGTGAATCACGAATGGATGCCAAAAGTGAATAAATTTACTTTTGCCAGATGGAACAGCATTGAGGCGAACGCACGATCAGATTCGCTGAAGACAGCAGAAGCACAGGCAGACAAACTCAGACAGACGATTTTGCAGCTGCAAGCGCTTCATGGTTTCGATATCTTCCCAACGCACTATGTGGAGGACAACATTTCCTTGAGGGTTTTGGGTTTTCCACGGCGGTGTCGTGGCTTCCAATGCAGACCGAAAATGATGCACTCAGCACGAACCGTGCAGTTGACCTTTGAGTACCTGCAGCAGAACGGCTTCCCTGAGCACTTGAGGCACATGGCAATCATGCCATCTTCACCTGGTGATGCGTTTGAGATAACAAGCGCGGCAAATCCGGATGATATCTTGGGCCCGGTGGCCAGAACTTCTTTACTGCAACGGATCAGAGCGGCTCGTAGACGTGCAGATTTGGCTTGAGGAAAACTGACGGCGCCGTGGTTTGTCCCCCCCTTCTTCTCGGGTGTTGTCTTTTGGGGGTCTGGTTGGGTTTTCTTGGTTGTCCTGTGGCGCCGTCTTTTTCCGTGTGGATTCTTTGGCTGACCTGCCACAATCCGGGGTTTTTCGGTCTCACTCGATATGGCTCGGCTAACCTGCTACGGCGAGGGGTTTGAGCTGCGGCAATGACCGCGAAGGCAAAAGAGTCGAGCTGGCGAACAGCTTCTGGCCCAGGAAGCTGAGCGCCGCTCCCATCGGCTTCTCTTTCCAATGCGAAACGCTCTTCAAAGCGCTTGTAGAACATTTCATTCCTCGGCTTCAGGTAGTAGACGAAAAGGAAGCTGTAAGGTTCCCGCGTCGCCTGCTCGTACAGCAGAGGAATTGCTGACGGACCCGCACGGCTGCGCTGATGAGTCTCAGCTTCTGGGAGCTCACCCAGGTGCTTATCTGCAAGCGCCGGCCTCTGATGAAGAGTGTATCCAGGGCGCCGTTGGGTCTGTGGAGCTGAGGCACATCCGCTAGGTCGTCGCAGATTATCAGGACCTGATACAGTTTCTTCATCTCCAACTTCTTGGAAGCCTCCGTGATCTTGCGCTGCTGCTGGATGATGCGCCGCAGCGCCGCCTCGTCCCACTCGTCCCAGTACGCTTGCTCCCGTTCGGTGTTCGCCCCCAGATCCTGCTCGATGTACTTCTTGACGGGGATCCAGCCATCATCGATGTCGATGGACGGGCTAAAGATGTAGATGATTCTCTCAAACACGCCGCGATACTGCTCCAGAATCAGGCTGATCAGAGTCACGGTTTTGCCCGATTTTGATGGCCCGAGGAAAATGCCCGTGCACCTGGAGGTGCGCGGCGTCGACGCCTTCGAGCCCGTCGCAAACCGCTGCTACTTGAGGCAAGACCCGGTCTTCCTGCGCTCCTTGCTGCGCCTGGTGGGGCGCAGGGTGGACAGGCGCTTCTACTTCGGGCACCTTCTGCCGGGCGCTCAGAGAGGCCGTGCCGGGCGCCGGGCTGCCTGCTCGTACGTCCTGCTGCGCAACAGCTTCTCGGCGTCTGAGCAGCCACCCTGCAACGTGACCGTGCGGCACCAGGATGCGCTGGCCTATCTACGCGCTCTGCCCCGCCTGGCGCGCCAGTGCATCTACGCTGACCCTCCTTACATTTTCCCCGGCCGCAGTATGAACTACTATGGTACGAGAGGGGGCCACGACCTGGTCTTTCACTCGGAGCTGCGAGACGCACTCTTCGCGAGTGGCCTGCCTTCGTCGTCAGCGTCAACGACGTGCCAGAGGCCCGGGAGCTCTACAGCCGGGCCGACTCCATCACAAGCCTGTGCTCGGGCAAGACAGTTCAAGCCCGAGCTGCTTGTAGTGCACCGGGGCAGTTGCCAGCACAGGAATGGGTGAAGCAATCCTGCGCCCAGCCCAGGATTGAAGGGGCAATCCTGTGCCCACGCCAGGATTGACGGCAAAGCGAGTACTGGTGAAAAAAAACACTCCGGAAGCGAGGCTGCGAGGACCGACCCCTGCCGGACCTGGCCCGGTGATGGGTTTTTCGGGCAATCCTGTGCCCACGCCAGGATTGACGGCTGGGCGTGTGAATGGTGAAAAAAACACTCGATCAGCGATGCTGCAAGGACAGCCTCGCTGACGGACCTCCGGCGCTGGCCCGGTGATGGGTTTTCCAAAATACCGAAGTCGGAATCCCGACCTCGGTGCAGAGCGAAGTCGGAATCCCGACCTCGGTGCGGCGCGGGCTCGGTGGGCAGGCTGGAGGCTTCTATGCCGGGCAGGTGGTGCGGCCGGGGAGGCTTCAATGCCGGGCAGGTGGCGCGGCCGGGGGCTTCTATGCCAGGCAAGTGGCATCGTTCACCGAACAGGTGGCTTCCTAAAGAAAAGAATGACGACGATCTACGTGGACAGCCGCAAGAGAGTGGCCGGCTCGGACAGCGACTTCGAGGTCGACCTGGGGGAGTCCCTGCACCTGCAGAGCAACGCCCGGCTCGCCGTCTACAAGATCCGCCTGGCCGACAGCTTTTTGTCCACGGACCGGGGCCGCTACCTCTACTGGGTTGACGCCGCGCTGGGCACGCTGAACTGGGCGTTGTTGCCCGAGGGCGCCTACACGGGCCCCCGGCTGGCCGCCTGGATCAGCTCCAACTTTGCCACCGCCACCTATAGCGAGGCCACGAACAGTCTGAGCGTTGCCTACGACGGCAACCGGCTCATTCTGAACGACCTGGAGCTGCGCCAGCAATTTCCCGACGCGGCGGACCTCTCCCACCAAGCCCTTCAGCGTGGACCACATGCTGGGCCCGAGCTTCGTCTCCGGCGGGCAGCAGGTCTTTGAGTTGTGAAGATGATGGCGCACAGCGAGGTCTACCTCGCTGCGCCCAGCTGGCCAACGCCAGCAGAGTGCTGGGCAACCTGGGCGACGACATCCTCTCCAAGATCACGCTAAGAGCGGAGTGGGCACCATTGTGGACGGGCTCTGCTCCTCCGAGAGAATCACCCATTCTTGCGGAATACCTATTTGCCAGTGCGGATGAGCTCATGAATCCAAAATCACTGTGACCAGTTGTGACTCGGATGCACCAAGGTCTGTACCACCCGTCGCATCTGTTGAACATCCTGTCGATGTCATCCCGATCCAGGCCAGCTTTGGTCATTTCCTCCCTGGCCGCCCTTGTGTCGTTCGGGTTCATGATGCTTGGAAACCTTGCTGCCAGGACCTGAAATCTTGATTTCCTGTGTCCAGATTCCTGCCACTTGATCATGTATCGTTTCGCTCTCGAGGTGTTAGGTGGGAATATGTCGTTGTTCCGGTCGTCGATGACTGCATCAATGTCGACCCATCCACCTTCGTCGCACCTGAAAGCACTTCCTCGGCAATTGCCGATTTTGTGTCGAAGGACTCTGCATAGGTCGTGAGATAGCTGGTTTGCTTGGTCTTTCGAAGCAAATACCGAGCGATCATCGCCAATCCTGCATAGTGGAGCACCGTCAAAAGGAGCAACGCAAAAATTGACACTCTTGCCAAGCTGCATCACATCCACCTGCTCAAGGATGGCATGTTTGGGAAAGTACCTGGGGTCAACAATAGACGCGTATGCCCATGGCAAATGCACATCACTCATGTCGCCGCACTTCGGGATGTAGCACGGGATGGTGTCACACCCCATCTCTAGCGTCTTCTTGAATGTCCTGTTGTCCCCGCACGGATTGTAGGTGAGGTCCACGCCACCGCACTGCAGCTCTCCTCCCTCAGCCGTGTCAGCCATCTCCACCAAGTTGATGGTATAGCTATACATTTCAATTGTTTCTTTCCCTGCTTGTCCTCCTCTCTTTCGTTCCTTGGATGTTGATGAGGACGGCTCCTCCGTATCCCCCATATCTTCATCCGATGAAACAGGATCACTGCTGAGTAGCTCACGGATCTTCTTCATCGCCTTCTCATTCCCAGCAGCCTCCTCAATGTCCTTGCAGTCGCCGTCGTGGGCCAGGTTCGCGCACTTCATGCAGATTCCCATTTCCCCCATGCACTTCTCCATTGATTCCAGGAATCCTGGCGCCGTTCTCCGCCCATCGATCACTCGCTGCTTCTTTTCTTCCTTCTCAGCGCTGGGCTGAGAGCTTCGGCTCGGGTCTGGTGCTTGACCAAGACCGTCACCTTCGCCCTCCGTTGCCTTTCTCTTGGACCCTTGGGCAGCAGGCTCAGTTATCAGGGATCGCGGGTGTCTGGGCTTGACTTTGTTCATGATGTCCAGCACTTCTTTCGTGGGCACCCCGAGTTGTGCAGAAGGTTTGTTCCGCCTCCGGTTCTGGCCCGTCGTGTGGGTCACGTTCCCGGCGAGGTGCCGTACGATCGACTGCTCGAACTCCCTCTTGATCTTCCATGCATCCTTCCACAGCGGTAGTTCGTGCTGAAAGTACGACATCACCTCAAAGAATCCCAATACCATCTCGACGACGTCCCCCAAGGATTCCTCGTTTGAGGTCTGTCCCAGGAGTTCATACATCGTCCCCTGATCGAGCACGCTCTTGATCCAGGATGAATAGGCCACGTTGCCGAGATCCTTGTCTATCATGAAGATGGACATTCCCTCCTCGATCCCCTCGGAATTCTTGCACGTGATCACATCCCGGGATGCACATAATTGCTTCCCGTGACCATTGTTGTAGAACTGCGCTGCCTGATCCACTGTCATGCTCACGAAACCCGTGGGAAAGCTCCTTCTTCAGCTTAGAATATGCGAGCTCTCGTATAATCGTGATCATGGCCTGGACGTTGTTGACGTCCACCATGAGGTTTTGGAGGTCAGGGACCGCTACCACGCATTCCGCGAAGAGTCGCGTATACAGCTTCTTCCCTTCGATAGACCTCGCAATGCCGTTCGTGTCTGCATTCCAGTTCGCGCAGCAGTTCACGCAAGAAGTGGGATTGAACTTCGAGTTTGGCCCGAGCACCTTCGACTTGTTCACCTGCATCTCTCTAACGCAAAGTTCGCAGATAAACCCGCTGAGCTCCGTGACCGAATACCATCGAAGACGTTGATCACCGACATCGGTGTTCCCAAACGCATCTTGTCCGCCGTCGCCTTCGTCTTGCTGCTCTTGTTTTCGCTTTGATTGTGCAGTGAAGGTCGGCTTGTACTCAAACTTCACCTTCGACTCCTCCATGTTCTTTGGGATGTTGAATCGAAGGTCGGGCTCGTTTATGCACGTCTCCTCCAGCTCACGCACAAACGCGTTGCTTGGTGCGATCACGTCGATGGATTTCTCCACCAGCAATCGCTTCAGGAGGAAATGTTGCAGGTTCGAGCTCCCAGGGATCTTGTAGTTCTTGCCTGTGAGCGCATGGACCACGCGCCACAGGCGATCGTTCTCGGTCACCAGCGTGCCTGCCGCCTTGCAGATCTCGCTGACCTTGTTGGCGATCCCCCTCTTCCTCCATGGAAAGCAACATCGCGATTCACGCACACCACGACCAGGCCCTTGCATGTGTTGACGAGGTCAGATATCGCAGGGAGTCAATGATGGGGTTGGCGGTCACCTGCCACCCACATCCTCTCACGCACACCCAATCATAGAGCGACATCCAGATGTGCACCGACACAGGTGAGTCGTCATCCGTGTCTCGCCTCCGTCGTTCGATGATGAGCTTATCCAGTTTCTGCAATCGGGAGATAATACTCATTGTGTCATTGGGCGAGGAGACTTGCTCACTCGACCCATAGTATGATCTCTCTTCGATATTTGTCCACCCCTGTTCGGAAGGTCTTCGTGCTCCCTTTCGAGTTGACGGCCCTCAGGGGCCGGGCCTCTTCCGCCGTATCTGGCAGGCAGTCATGGTACTCAGATCCTGTCCACCTCAGCGAGGTGTGGCTCAATCTCCTCATCAGAGGCCAGCGTGTCTGGGGCCGTTTCCTGCTGGGCAAGCCGTGCAAGCTGAATCTCGGTCAACGCCTCAGCAACCTCGTCCGGGGGCGATGCACTGAGATGTGCATTCGCCCTGATCGACTTCCATGTCAACCGGCGGCGACTCCTCACGCAGGGGTTCCCGGGGGGTACCACCAGGGTGAGGGTCGTGCCTGGCCGCCTCGCTGAGCAGGGTCAGGGGGCGCTGGCCGCGGTAGGGCCACCCAGGACATCGGACATTGCCTGGGAAGCCTCGACTTGGCTGGTCAGAAACACCAACGCTTCCTGCAATTCAGCAGCAGAGTGCAGGTCCTGCGAAACAACTGACGTGGGCTCGGTGTCAGATGCGGAGACATGAACAGGCGTGTTGCTCCACAGCGGCTGCCCATGCGTGACCTCATCAGTGATGTCTTTGGTCGTAGCCGCATCATACACTGCCGAGATGCATGCCGGGTGAATGCCTACCCCACTAGTGAGGAGAGTTTCCCCACCAGCCACAAAGAGCTGAACGCCCCGCTGCAGACATTTGATGAGGTCTACGGCCACAGCGACGTCACGTTTGCCTCGCGCCTCTGCAAAGCCACGAGTGCCCATGCAGAAAGTGGTGAGGTGGATATGCGTGCGGGCCCCTCCCACAAGGTTACCCGGGAGGATGCCCGTTGCAAGGATGCCATCCAGGTTGCCCCAGGTTGCGCAGTGCATAGCCGTGACGATGCGCCGGGCTTCGTCATGCCGGAGCAAAGGCAGGTTGCGGCAAGGGTCAAGGACAGTACTGTGCCCCGCAATGGACCGAAGGCACAATCCCCGGGTGGGCGAAAACTTGAGCTCAAACCGCACTTTGCTGGTCTCACTTAGGTGCGTGGCAATGGATGCTACCACCTCTGCACTTGCAGGCACCCCGCTCTGTTCCAGATCCTTAAGCGCGCGAACAACCGGAGCCCGACGGCACACATCCCTAAGCATGATAAACCCGTCAGCGGTAGCAGGGGTCCTAGCATCATGTCTAGCAACGAAAGTCAGGTACTTACTCACGCGTTCCAGCAAAAAACTACTGAGGCCCGACACATCAGGCCGCTGTGAAGGCCACGTAGGCGGCAGATCGTCAATGTCATCCACAGTAATGACTGGCTTCTTGCTACAGGTGTCAGAGCGCCTTCCTTGCTCGATTGACGGCCACTCAGACTGATACGAACCGGCGACAGGGCCGGCCGGCGCATCCATGCGAGGCCACTCAGATTTTGCAGGGTGGGACGAGGGAAGACGGGGCATCCACTCGCCGCCCGCACGCCTGCTGAAGGGTGGCACCGGAGGCCGCGTGGCCGCTTGGGCGACGGATCAGCGGTCTGCATGTCGGCCACAGGGCGCGCCCTGGGCGTCGCCTCCACAAGCCGCACACTCGTGCATTCCGGACTGCGAGCAAGGCCAGGGATGGCAGGCCACGGGGTGCCCTCACGAAGATCCTCGCTGTGGGCAAGCGAGGTGGCCGCCCCGAAAAAGACCATACCAGACACAGGCACCAGAGAAGCATCTCCGCACTCGACAGGATCAGGCGTGCTCCAGGCAGCATCGGACTTGAGAATCCCCGCCGACCTCTTGGTAACAGAAAACCGTGAGATCGCGACCGGTTCTGGGGGACAGACCAGCCAAACGAAGGACGTACATCGAATGGTCGCTCACATCACCCCTGCACATGGAAAGAGCCAGGGGCAATTCCTGCCAACAGGCCGCGCTACCAATGTGATGGGCCCCGTGCCAGGCGGCTTCATTAAGGCCCTCAAAGCCGGAGCCAAGGCCAAGCAGCATGCGGGCAGAGTCGTCCGTGAGAGCCGGCCAAACAGTCGCGCCGAGGCGGTCTGGAGCATGCCTAGGGGGCCGGTGGAGCTGGGCGGGGCCACTAGAACCGAGTGTCCTTGCCGATGACAACAATAGACACAGTGCCTGTCACGCCCGTGGCCTTGACAGTGTTTGTGCACTCCAGAAACTGATGAAACAGGGTGGGCCGCAAGCGCCCAAGCTCACTTACTTTGGCAGGGGTGATCAGTGGCAGGAGCTGCGCCCTAGCGTCAGCATCCATGACCCGCAATTTCTCTAGACACCTGTCAAAGCGCTCATCGATGGCCTCGGCCGTGGCCTTGGCCTTGTCCTTGGCGCACGGTGGGCCAATTTTCCGGAACGCGCCCTCCGAGGAAGTGCCGGCACAGCGATGCGTGCGTGTCGTTGCGCGGGGTCATGAGAAGGAGCTTGGGCTGAGGGAGCCATGGTAGGTTGCTAGCAGGGTGTCGACGCCTGAAGCGATTCCGGCGCAAGGCCGAGGGCGACCTCTTTGCCACGGGCATACAGTAGCCGGGGATGCCACTCCACAGCCCGAAGGCCTGACACCGCGCACGGCCTCCCCCCCACACAGCCAGTGCGAGTGGCCACAACCTCGGCTGCCTGGCCAACCATGCGCCCCACAACCAAACGGCCTGTCTCATCCATGCGCAACAGGTGAGGGTACCATACAGCAACACTCATAAAATAGGCAGTGGGCGAGACACGCAGGCTACTCGGCAGGACAAGATTAAGCCCTGGTTCCCCTCGGCTGGAAAGGCCGTTGGCACTGCGAACGAAGGCCGCAGTGGGAGGCAAGCGCGTCCCTGCATGTGCGAGGTAATCAAGACCAAGGAGGGCGGGGTGCGCAGCCTCCGGCCTGGTCCCGGTGAGCTGCTCAGTGGCCAATGCCAAGAAGTCATGTGGAACAAACAGATCAGCAAGGCCGTGCAAGGCAACGCGTTTGTGGCCAAGACGCAGCAGGACCTCCGCACGAACCGGGTCGTTGCCTGAGGCACCTCGAGTTTGGCGGTCATCGCCAATGTGAACGGTCAGGGCTGTGCGGGGCACGGCACCATGGACCGCCACATATAGGCCGGCAAGAGGTCGACACACTTCAAGAACCTGGACAACTGGCTGTAGCGATTGATTTCATGCAGCAGGGAACCCAGCGTGATGGCCACACAACAGGGAGCCGTGTCACGCATGAACTGCGCCCGCGTCTCAAACGCGACATCCAAGGCGGTGACCTGGTCATGATCACGCCCCAGCAGGCGAGGGAATTGCTGGGTGACTGCGCGAGGAGCGTCAACGAGCAACGCCTGGACATTGCGAGAGAACTCCTGCAGGGGCAGGTTTGGCTCCGCCACAAAGAGCGCCCTCAAGCCGAGCAATCGCGTCAGCAGAGGATGAGAACAGCGCTCCCACAGTACGTCTTACCGGTACCAAAGAGTCCCTGAATGCCAAAGGTGACCCGCTGGGAAGCGAGTGCATGAAAGATGCCACACAAAGCACTGATGAAGTGGCCGTCCGGCCCAACACTAAGGCGTAGCACGCTGAGTAGGAATGTGGGGCCGCACTGCAAAAGGCGACACCAACCATCAGCGTTGTCACCCTGCCACAAGGCCTCCAGGAGCGCATGATCCAGCGACAAGTTAGCCCACTCAGCCGGCTCAGGCGGATGCTGCACCAAGTGCGTGAAGCTCCGCCACTCGACTCCCTGCGGGCTGCGCAAGGCAACGGCCAATAGGTTGAAAGACTGTTCAAGGCGCCGAGCGTGGCCCAGGAATTCGCCCCGCGGGGGCAGGCGGCCACGGGAGGCATCCCCCGTGGGCAGCCCCAGGATGGAAGGAATGCGGTCAGAATGCACACTCAGCAAAAACTGCCACATGCTGACCCCGTGCTTGGTGGGCCGAAGAGAGCTGCGCTCAGGAAGGAAGGTGAAGCCCGCATCGGCTGCCAACTCAGCGCCCGTGATCAACGAGTCCTGATGGTCCCTCGGCTCAGGGGACAGCACGACCCGAGGCCGCCGAACATAGGCATTTTTGGGCACAGGAGGCTCCGAGGGGGCTGGCACTGGACTCGAAGAGCCCTTGATGTAGCGCACCGGGCCGCCGGGAAGCCGTGCGGCAAGAGAGACCTCAGTGCCGTCAGGCAGATGCCGCCTGCCGTGACCAGTAGAGCACCGATTATAAAAATAGATGGTAAACATGTTTATGCCTGGGTGAATGCAGTTGTAGAGCTGTTTTGATCTCATCTGGGCAGATCAATTGGCACCAGGCAGCGGGGGGGTCCTTGGCGCTGCGGAGCGCCGACACGCTGGCAAGTGCCTGGAACCAAAGAAAGTCAAGGGTCTGGGCAACTGGGAGCTGCACCAAACAGTCTTGAACGTACTTGGAAGCGGCACGCCCGATGGCCGTAGCCTTGTACACCCTGAGGTCCGTAAGACCTCTCAGGGAGCGATGGACAAAGGCCTCAGCCGAGTCATTCGGGTCGGCCTTCATTTCGAGTAACAGCGCACTGTCACCAGCAGACTCAACCAACCACGCCGCCTCCGCGATCATGCGAGGGATGTGTTCGACCGCAGTGACTCGCATCAACTCCGTGGGATCCTGACAAGCAAGCGCCAAGGCGATGTGCTGAAGGTAATCAGCAGACCGCACATCAAAGCCGGGCCACTGCACATAGAGCTCGTCACTCTTAAGACAGGTAGAAAGGAGCCCAAGCGGGGCTGCATCCAGGATACGCACAAGGTGACTGTAATTGTGCCCACTAGACCCAAAGGCCTGCGTGTCATCAAGGATGGCGATTAGGCCGATGCCCGCCGAAAGCAACGCAGTGCGGACGCCCGACTGGGCGACGTGCTGCCAAGGACAGGCGGAGTCGGAGACCACTTGCACAACACGGACACTGCCCAGTGGAAACTGACTGGTGAGCCCGAGAAGGGCAGGCGGGGGAATGGATACCCCCCCGATGCGCACGTGGAGTCTGGCCTGTCGAGGACGTGTTTCCACACAATGGCCGCCGCCGTGCACGAGTAGGAGCCAGCCGAAAAGCCCCTGAGCAGGGCCCCTCTCTCAGAGAGCAAGCTGGCAATCATAGTGCTGCCTATCAGGAACGAGCTTGCAGGCTGGTACATGCTACACGCAAAATACTTCACATCGTTCACGCTAGCACGTTGAGAAGCGATGGCGTCCGCAACCTTCCAAGTAGAGTTGTCACTGTACATGCGCGGCCAAGCGTTACGGCAGAATGCGAGGGTAAGCACTACCCTGTTGGCGCTCAGGCATTGCAGGCGGTCGCACTGAAAGTCTGCCTCTTCACACCAGTCAACGGGCAAGGACGTAGGCCCATACACTCTGCCATCAGGCCCGCTGCAAAGAAAAGCAACTGCTGACGGGGACACTTGACCTGCCCCGCCAAACTCAACTGTCAGCCGCACAGTGGGAACCCTGTTACGATGGACTGATTGGCAGTGCTGGATGCTAGGCATGTGCAAACAGCTGGCAGGGAAGCAGCCGCCTCGTCAACCAAGCGCATAACGGTCTCGACATTGTCCAGGGGTCCCTGGGAGGGTCCACCAGTGATCAACGCCGACGCCAAGCACCAAGTGCGCGAGATGATGGGGTCACAGCACATCAGCTCGTCAGGCAGCGGAAAGTGCTCACACTGCAGGCCCGGGAGGCCGCCGCCCATGGGCACACGAAAGCCAGAGTGGGGCCCAGTCGGCAACGACCGACGCAGGACACAGCGGCACCCGATCGGGGGACAATGGGACCAAACCAAGTCCATGCACAATGGGCCACCACGGCCCGAGGTCGGGTGCGTCACGGTGATGCGGAGCCGCCACCAACAGAGGCGGCATGCCCCGAGCAGAGAACGACGCCGTATGCTCAAGCATGGCGGTGTCACACACCAAGGCACCCCAGCCCGGGAGGGACAGGTCACGTGGGAGCGAGAACCTCAATGGCCTGGAGCACGATATCTGCGTGCCCAGCATGCCCGACCGCTGTGCGGACATGCTCGAGCTGTTGCGCACCGGTACCAACTGAGCACGAGGCAATGGCGGCTGTAGCCAGCAGTCCACCCAGACATGCCACGTCGTGAGAAGACACAGGGACGCTACCCGCGAATGGGGTGAGCAGGCTGGCGGCAACTGCGCGATGGTCCTGAGGTGTGTCAGGCGGGGCAAGGCCGCGCCGGGCCAGCAGACGGGTCCGTCCCTCCTGCTGCCGCTGGCAAGGGAAACCCTCCAGCCCTCGGCGACCTCTGGATGCTGACAACAGCAGCTGGCCAATAGGGCTGGGGCGTGTCCAAGGAGGCGGGCGCCCAAGGTCTGAGAAGTGTATGCCACATGCCACAGATCCCAGGGCCCACAACTTTTTTGAGCTACAGCACGATCAGGTCAGCGGGGCTAACACTGAAACGTACCGCGCCAGGGGCAACCCATGCAATGTTGAACAAGGAAAAGGAAGACCCCACATGTGTGCCCAACTGGAGCGCGCAGATCAAGCAGAGCAGGCTCCGAGACATTTCACGCGAAGCTGAGCCATTGCCAAAGCCTCAAGCTTGCCTGTTAAGTACCCGAACGGCGTGACCAAAAAGCGTGTAATGCCCATGTGGCAACCGAGCAACGTGGTCTTGAACCGCGACATGACTGGACGTACCACGTTGGAGACTACAATTGTGAACAAGGTGGGCGGCCCGACACGAAACACAGGCCATCAGCATGAAAACAACCCTGGGTAGCATGCTCAACACTGCTGTTCAAAAGGATGGTGGGTAACAGCTTAGCCGCACGACCGGCAGGCGAGACTACAAAACATGATCGCAGATAGTCGCGAAGTTCCTCAAGGTGAGGCAAAACAATATTTTGCCGCGACGCAAAGAGCTGAAAAATGGCATAGTGCGCCCCACACATGTCAATTTCCACATGGTCACGATGGAACAGCGCAGCACGCACAGCGCGAGAGACAGCACCAGGTTCGCTGCCGCCTCGCGCGCCTTGCGCTCGCACTCGGATCGAGTCGCCATCGCAGAGCTTATGCTTCTCGAGCAAATAGTGACTTGTTGAAAGCCAGCTGTGTTTAAACCCTACAGGCACCAGCCCGCCCGCCGCGAAAACGCTCTGAGGGCATAACCCGTTTGAACCCCGGAAGCTGCACGACGACGCACACAAGTAGCGCAAAACCGTGCGAAAAGCTATTCTCCCCGGCCTTTACGGGCAGGTATGGCCGAGAATGCGCGGCCGGGCAAAAAAACTGGGCCCGTAAAAAAAGAATGGCAAGTTGGGCGAGACAACGACAGCAGATCACGGAGGCCGCGGACGGCGGCGCCCGGGCTCGCACGGGGGCCGGATCGTAGCTGTCCCACCAGGTCGCCCTGCGAGCTCAGCACGCGCATCGGCGCGTTGCGCCACACGCAGAACTCTCGCACCTCCTCGGCGGAGATGCCAAGGCGCCTCCAGTCGTGGCGCAGCATGGCGTCGAAGTCCGCGCACACCTCCTCCACGCTCAGCTGCAGCAGCTCGGCCAGCTGCCGGGGCACGCAGAGCGGCTTGTCCTCGAAGGCGCTCGGCAGCACGTCCTCCTCGCAGGGCAGCTGGAAGCTCACGCTCCTCAGGCCCCTCATGCGCTGGCGCAGGGGAGTGCGGCAGCACCTTTCGTGACAGGGTAGGCACGGCCGCGCCCGTCATCCCCAGAAAAACGACAGGAAACATGTTTGAGAACAGCTGGCATTCACCGCCAGTGGCGATAAATGCCTCCAAGGCGCGCGGTGGGAGGGCGAGCCTGATGTCAGCAATGTCAAGGGCGTGAAAGGTTGGGCATTCGGCCAGGCAGAAGGCCTGCACAAGAAAGGGAGGATGCAGCATGGTGATGCAACACTGATGGGGCAAGAACTAGCGATACCCGCAAGGAAATCAGCCTCTTTGTTGGCTCTCGCACGTTACCGGGCAACCCACCACCGAAGGGATGAGAAGCCCCCAGGGCCCAACCAAACAAGAAAAAGGGGGGACAAACACCAGCAACCAAAGAGAAACACCCCCAAAAAGGCCAGACCCCAGCAAGGGCAGCCAAACAGAAAAATGGGGCAACTCAACCCCCCGAGGCGAGCTCCCCATTTCCACTCCACAGCAAAATGGTCGGCCAAGCTATTCAAGGCCGCCACAAAAGGGGGAGGCAGAGCGCCTACAACCCGGGATCACCAGGATCCCTGCAAACCCAAACTACATGGTAGCTGAAAACCCAAGGTGTCATTCCTCCACTTCAAGCCTCCTCGAAGGGGGCAAACTGCTCGGGCGGCCTGCCCTTCTTCACAAGAACATTGAAGCCAAGCAGGTGCGTTCTAGCTTTGAGAATTGCATCGTAAGGCGAAATCTTCACCTCAATGTCGGAATCAATTTGCAGCGGCTGGTGTAATCTGGTGCCATCCAGCTTCCCAAGATATTGAGTGAGGCACTTCTGAGCCTTTTCAAAACAAGGTATCCAAGGTCTCCCATGCACTGTTCCAAACTCTCCTTGGAAATAGTATCCAAGTCTTGTGGCCAGCTGATGGGATGTCACCTTTGGAATCAAAGTTTGTTTCAAGATCTGCTGCAACGCCTTGATAGCTGCCTGAAACCTGACCAGTTCTTCATTCAGCGGTGTCAAGTCCTGCACCAGCGGGTGTATCCGAGTCATGGTGAAGCACTTGTCAACGCTGGGGTGCTTGACTGGGACATTCATCCCACTAAAGCACTTGAACGAAGCCAAAAGTTCCACCCAAGCTACCCTTCCGGTGTTCTCTGAGCTAGAAGGCCAGGCCAAACATCCAATCCATCTATAAAGTTCCAGCATGAAGGTGTGCGTCCAATGACTGCAGTTCCGTAAGAGTTCCACATTATTCAACGGGACAACTCTAAAGTGTGGCGGCGGCACCTCACTCATCTCCGGAACGCCATCATTGGCCACCACCCGCTGAGGTGCATGGGCTGCACGGCTTGCTTCATAACAAGATTGGAGTTTGGCATATGCCTCGTAGACCGCCTTGTAGTAGGGCTTCTTGACCTTAACCAGTCGGCAGGCGTTGTCCCTCCATCTCAAGACCTCCGGGTGGTCACATTGGACAGCTGCATTTGCAGCATGATCGGCTCTTCTGTTCCCCCAATAATGGTAGAAAGCAGCATCCTCCCGCAGCCAGATATCCTCTGTACGTTCAGCATGGCTTCCGATCTTTTTGAAAACAACCGAGCGATCCGCTTGGGGTCCACCTCGCGCCCTCCACAGCTGAATTACCAGGTCTCCATTTGGGGCATTGGTCCAATCGCAAGGCCTGAAATCTCCGCAGACCTTCTCCCAGATCTGCATCACATACTGTGAGTCCGTGAAGATGGTAGCATTCCAGATGACCTGAACTGCAATAATAGCCGCCTCAAGCTCAGCCCGATTGATTGTTTGTCTGCCCCTTAGCTTGCCCGTTTTCAGCGTCGTGAACGTCTCAATAGGGACCTTCCTCCGTTTTGCATCCGCAACCACATCCCCTAGATCGCCTTCGTCCAAGGCCTTGGAGAACACAATCGCCCAGGCCGCATCAGCCGAAAGGTGGCATGTGGGGTTTTTCAACGAGCCGTCCGTATAGACCCAGTAGTGTGTCTCGTCATTCCAGGGTTGGACTTCTTGTGAGGGCCGATGATAGCAAGCCATTCTAAACAGTCTGCCATCTTCCAACATCGGACATAGAGGCAGAGCAGCCTTGTCTTCTTCAATAGACCTCAAGAAAGGGTGCTCATCTCTCCAGTCACGTGTTCCAGGGCAGCTGAGGGTTCTGTGCGTGAAAGTATCCACCTGACCACAAAAGCATTTATCCTCTCCATGATTGACGTGGGAGTACCTTTTCTCCGTTGCAGTGGCACCTGTCAGAATGACGTGCATCGCATGTTGCGTCCTCTTGTCTTGCAGAGAGTGAATGGCAGAGCGAACAATGGTCCAGTCCACATCTTCACTGAAATTTACTTCCTCTCGCTTGTTCATGCTGGTCATTATGACCCTGCCCCAAGCAAAATGCACATCGTCTCGGACATCCTCCAGCGAAGAGTTCCAAATGTTCACCTCGGGCCGGTCTTCCAACTGAAGTGTTCCATTTTCCCGCAGGTGGAAACCAAGGCTTTGCAAATGCCATTTGAGAGCCGAGATAGGTCCATACGGAACATGGAATTCATACATACCACCAAGCACATCGTTGGCATGGGAGATTGCCTGCTCCTGCTGGAAGAAAGCAAGCCTTGCCTGCTTGATCTGGTTCATCGTAAGGTGCACAAAAGGGTCCAATTCCGCGTCATGCAAAAAAAGGGTCATAGACCTATTGGCCCACTTGTGGTACTTGTTCAGTGCCGCGGCAACCAGATCCCGCAACGTCACGTACCACTGCTTACCTAGGTAAGTAGTTTCCGCTCCGTAAAAAGCAGCAGGCCAAATACCCGACTTGACTAGTCGGCATTTTTCCTGGTCCGCGACAGGCAGCTTGCCTAGCCGCACAATTCGGCAATGGACACTCTGAATGCGCTTGACCTGGATGCTGTTGAAAGGACGCTTGTTGTACGTCATCGCAGCACCAAGACTCTTTCCCCATTGGTGTCTTTCCATCTGAATAGAGGGCCTCTCCTCCGTTTTGAAGCCAAGATCCCAGCACCATGACTTTTTCAAGCCAAAAGCAAGTCCCCACGTGCGCTCAAGCTGTGAGATAACTTCACACGCATGCTCCAGCTCTCTGCCCGTCCTGGCGACCACATCCAAATTGTCGATGTAGGCAGTGGGAACCGCTGCACCACCATCGCCAGAGCGAATTGCTTTACACCAAATAGCTCCGAAAAGGGTGGCTACCAGCACTGAGAGTGCATCTCCTTCAGGAATGCCCACCGAGGATAGGTGGCCGGCACTTAGGGATTTTTGAACCCTCAGGTACCTCTTCATTGTGTCAAGGTGAGCAATCCAGGCCCTGGCAGTTGCTGCTGGCACTCCTGCTCTTTCAAGTAAAGCGGCCGCAACCGGCCTGCGTACAGCGTTAAACATCTTCACCACATCTGTGGTAAGTCCACAAAGTTGATTATTTGTCATCTGAGCGTTCTCCACCACCACCTGTGCTTTGTAGAAGCATTCCCAACCCGCCTTCTGCGGTAGGCCGCCCAAGACACCAACCGGGAAGAAACCCAACAGCTGACCAGTGAGTTTGCGCGTCATGGCTCTGGCACACAGACGGTATGCCAATGGACATATCGTGATAGGTCTAGAGCTCGAGATAGTGTCAGCTTCGAGGTGTTTCGCCAATAGCAGCACCCTTGCCATGCTAAAAGTGGCTGGTACATAACACTGATCATTGAAAATTTTGTTCCAGGCTGTTGCAAGAAGTTCGACCACAATGTCAGGCATCATTTTGAAATCATTCAATGACCACGCATCACTTCCAACGCTAGTGTTGGTCTTTGTGCATTTGACAATCTGTCGAACATCGAAACCAGTTATCTCAGCATTCAGGGTATCTGGGAAACCAGTGAGAAGATTCATCCCAAAGGGGTCTTCACCACCATGTAGATCCGGAGCATTCCAGAATTTATCCCAGAAGGCGAAAAACTCCCGGTGGACTTCCTCTGGTGTGAAAGCCCAACCTTCGGCCCAAAATTTCGACGGTGTCTTACCCTCCTCAGCAATAGCAAATACATGATTGCCTTCCTGCTCAAGTTGAACCAATCCAACATCCGAGACAATTTTCCGGTCCACCGGGAGAGGGGATTTCATCCTGAAACAGGGGGGGCCTTTTTCTCTTCGTCGGACCGGTACCCAGTCCAACTCCTGCTTGGTTTGCACATGCGAGATCTCCGGGATGAAAGAGTTCTTGATGTGGCGAAAAGCAACCCTGCCACCCGAAACCGCAAACGATTTTGACAACAGGTCTTTCCAAGCTCTGTGCTTCGCCGAGGTGTGCCTTTTAGCACCTTCCTCAGCAAAGGTCTGTACTGCTTCGAAATGTTGCTGCACCCCATGCAAATCGAAAAAGGGAAGCGACAAGGCTGGCAAATTTTTCCGGTGCGCCCATTCTGCATAAGAGGTTCCAAAACCTTTCGCAGCAAGAATGCAATTCTGATCCTGTTGCAACGTACTGTACTGCGCCGCCGGGAGTTGTTGTTCCCCGTACTTCCGCAGCATCCGGATAACACATTGCAATCTTCTGCATTGTCTTGTCACCTGCTTTGCATGCACCGACGTGTCTTCTCCAGCCATAGTATAATCCCCAATTCTGCCCATTGAAGCGCTCGTCATCTGTGGTTGCCTCTTAATACGTGGCTGTTTGCATCTTCCCATCTGTGACGACTTGAGTCGCAACGAAGGTTCAGCATCCAGCAACATAGACTTCCAAGTGGCCTCCACCAAATTTGAGATAGCATGGAAACTGTCTTGCCTGTATTGCGAGCAATCTTGAAAAGCATCCACTGAACCGAAACGGTCCTCAACCAAGCGGCAAAAGGTTTCCTGTCCATTGCATTGTCTGAGGTATTCCCGCTGTCTAGGTTCCAAAGGGCGCGCAAGTTTCCAATCTTTTCTCAAACCTGTATGCGATCGCAATGAGAAGGTGGCCGGAAATGCTGGGGGAATATGTGGTCCCTCAATACCCAGGAGCAACTGCGCCTAGCAGCCATGAAAGGTGACAGCAGGATGAAATCATGTCTGATCCCCTCCTGATAGGTTGCCGGCAGTTGCTCTCCTGTCTTGGCATGGTGGACCTCTCCAACCTCAGTCCATCCCATGAGGCCCAGGTCGCCCCAGCTACTCAGGTCACGGAAATCCCCATTGAAATCACCCATGATGACCGCTGGGCCTCCCCATGTAAAGGCTCTGTGGACTGCCTGTGTGAAGATTGACTCCCTCACTTCCCGCCTGTCCTGATTCACAAATCGATCATCATGCCTCTTGGGAGGCAGATAAAGGACAATTATCAGGACCTGCAATCCATCCACATGCAAGAAGGTGGATATCAGCCTCGTAGTGTTCCTGACATCCTGGGAAAAAGAAAACCTGTCAGGACGCACATAACAAGATGATACCACTGCAGTGCCACCATAGGTTGGCGCATGAACCAGATTCTTCACATATCGTGTTCTGCGCTGGCATTCCTTACTCGCAATATAGCCCAAGCCATGCTGCCGAAAGAAACGGCCATCGCCCACAATCTCACCTGCAACACTGGACGTTTCTGTAAGGGCCCAGCAGCCTGACGGCAGGCTAAGGACCTCATCTTTGTAATTGTGCAATCTTGTAACATTGATTGTGCCGAGGAGAGTGAAATCAGCCCGATCCTCACCCCCGGAAAAGGCCGCTCCCCAAGCATTATTGCCACCCATTGCCATGTTTGCACCAGCAACGGATGATAAATAGAATAAACCCAATCTGATCAACGACTCCTTGTTCGAGATCGGTCTTCAGAGGGATTTTTCGACTTCTGACTGGAGGCGCCCTGCGGTGCCAAGAGGGATTGCATGGCACTCATGATATCTTCCGACTGCTTTTGCAGAGCTCCATTCAGGCTCTCGAAATGAGTACGCGAGTCCTTGATTTCACCTCGCAGCTGATTGACCTCCCTCATGGTCCTTTGCTCATGTGTCTGCAGCTTGTTTGCAAAACCGTCCAATTGCTCCTGCATCTTCTGCAATTTGGCATCTTGTCCTGAAAGTGCAGTCGCTGTGGGCGCCTGTACCTGTCTCACTGTCTGCTGCTGCACTGAGGCACCTTTCATTTTGCTCCAGGGGTCTTGCTTCAACCAGGGATCCTCATTCCCCGGACCCTGGGGGGTTGTCTGCAAGGCCAGCGACCCTGCCACAATTGTAGATGCAGTGATCGACGGTCCCTGGAATTCCTCTACCAGAAGAGGCATGCTATTGAAAGACAACGTCTGAGACGGGGGCAGCATATCCGTTCCCAAGAGCCAGACCGAGGCCTTAATCTTCTTCAGTACCTTTGCTTTCCATTCAATTTCATCAAGCCACTTCTGCACATGTCCGGCTTCAGCAAAATTGGGGATTCCCGTGAGCTTCCACCTGCTCTTGATCTGCACCAATTTGGGCACCTCCTAATTATTTGGTCTCTCTCCCTTCCAGATACCCTGAAAAACCGCATCCTCCACTCTCAGACCGAATGTCTTCTTGCTGCGGACCATGCCCAAGTGCTCATTTGAGAGGGACAGTTGCATGCAATTGTTTCTGTCCTTCGCCGTCCAATAGATCCTCAAATCGGCATAGCACCTCGGCAGATCTGCCCCTTTGACCTCAGGTTTCGGCGATACATAAATCGGCCTGGCTGTAAAACCTGATTGTCTCAACATAGCCCTTGCCTGTTCCGGTTGTGCTCTGCAAAGGCAAGCAAAAAGGTCGGCCTGCTCCACACTGCAGGTCTTGCCCTGCGATCGCCATGCGCGTCCCCATACATCTTGCAGCCTGCTGCCCTCGAAATAAGAAAGTAAGGTCTTAACCGGGGACTGCTTGAGCATTGCCCAGGCCTCATCACTCCATTCATCTCTGTGCACAACCATTGAGAGCGTATGCGTCTCTGAAGCATCAATCTTCGCATTTTTGCCCAAGTTGAGCAGCACTTTCATCTCACCCAAGTGTACCAAATAGAGGCGTAGCAGCGCCCTTTTTTTACCATCAGAGGCAGGGATCAGGATCTCTTCCTGCTCAAAAGGCAGGGGGACCATCAATTTGGCCGTTGACAGAAAGCTGTGTTCATCTTTACATACCACCACCTTACCCCCCATGATCTTCTCAAAATCACATGGCGGCGCCAAGAAGAGTCCAGATTTTGCCATGGCCCACTCCCGATGAATAGTGGACTGCGTCCCATCCGCATTCTTGAAGAGACCATCCGGGAATTGAAGAGCAGTCAGGTCCACCTCTCCTCCCGACAATTTACCTCTCTTAGGTCCTGCCGGCACCATGCGTCTCCCCAAAGTAGGCAAGAGGCGTCTCAAATCAACCGCCCATTTTCAGAAGGCCCTCGAAAGCATTGGTTTCCGGCTGCTGCATGACCACCGCACTGAAATGGTCAAGGTCGATCTTCTGGCGAACCTTCTTCACCAGCTCCTGGGCCTGTTGCGCATCAGCCCCTTTTCCAACCAGGGTGCCAACCGCCTTACCCAGGCAGCGCAGATCTGTTTGGGGCTTGATGCCTTCCAAACCTCCGCCACGGACCCGAAGGAAAACCCTGACCGTGTCTCCTTCGCCAATAAAGTGATCACAAAGGGCTCCACTCATGACATTTCTGGGGCCAAAAAGCACATACAAACTTCCATCTGCAATCTCATCCTGTGAGTACCCCAAATGTGCCAATAGCTGCACCGCATCAGCACCCGCTGGGATCCTGGCACATCTAGTCCCACCGGAGGGCATCTTAACAAAAAGGTTGACCAGGGGGACGAATTCCACCGTGCTGGCCATAGATGGTTGCACCCCCTCCTGTCTCACCACTGCCTGTCTCTCCTCCATCACTCATCAATGCCGCCATCTCCTCAGAGGAATTTGGCTCCATCCCTCTCTGCAGCTGTACCCTCAAACGGCCATCCTCCATGTGCTCAAAACCATGGGTTCCAATTCTCAGGCCAGTGCTCATCTGTGTCATAAATTCATTGAAATGCCATGCAAACATCATGCTTGTTACTGGCGACCGAAAGGCAAAAGCCGCAAACTCCTCTTCTCCGAACATCACCTGCACACGGAAACGGCCATCCTGCAATTGTTCCTCCACCGATGAGGCCGATTCATCCTCATACTGCATTGCTTGATTCGCTGGGCAACTAGAGGCAGCAGAAACCTCTGTTTGGTGATCCTCCCCACTAAAAACCACAGGGTGGTCCGTCTTTGTGTCGCAATTCCAGATTTGCAGGGTCGGGCCTTGCTCGCCAAGCTGAAGGGCACAATGCGAGTTTTCATCGATCTGCAGATGTTGGAGCTGATCTCCTGCCAAGTCCGTCAAAATCTCACTCCAATTGACCTCGCCTGCCACACATGTGAAGAACTTCCGGTCTCCACAAATCACAATCACCTGTCTGCTGGATTCGGCCAGAGAAGGGGGAACCATTGGTGGGTCTCGAAAGACAACCCAGCCCCCTTCATGTTGCATCATGCGGCAATTTTCCGCTCTGTATCTGTGCGCCCTGAAATCGCTCCACAGTTCACTGAAGGGAATCCATGAGGGCCAGACTCCAAGGGAGACCAGGACAACCTGTATTGCCATCATAGCACGCAGCTCCACGATGCTGTTTCCAATCACATGGAGGGCCAGTCGCATGTTTTCTGGAAACCAAAATGGGGACGTGATCCCAAGACCCAAGGCTATCTCCCCAGCGGTCAACCATCTCAGTTCATCACTCTGAGGTTGCAGCCTGATGAGCTTACCGAAGATTCCCTTCTGCTTCAACGCCCTCTGTGAGAGGCAATGTTGATTCCCGTAGCTGGCCATGACCGTGCCTCCAGAGATTCTGTCATTGGGCTCCAAAGCGCGGTACCTCCAAATGTACCTGCTTATATACATCTCAGGTGAATTTCGAACCTCCGCTGGCAGATATTCACGGCAAAGGTAAATGGCCTTAGTCTCCGGGTCGAGGACATGAGCCTGCATCAGGTCCCTGGGGGGATTGCACCATACACCATCATCTTGCATACCTTTCTTTGCACAGTGTGGCATGATCAACGCGGTGCCAATAAGGTCCGGGCCTTCACATCTCATGAGAACCGCCAGGAAACGACTTCGGTCAGCCGTGCTGTGTCCACCAAGGGAGACTACCGCCTCCCAATGTATCTTGTAACCCGCCCAGCTGCACCAAGCCTCGAATTCACTATGAAAAGTTGGGTCCGTCTTGAGCGGTGGCACATTCTCAATAGCCACAAACCAAGGCCTGGCCAAACGCGTTACCAAACATAATCTTGAAGGGCAGGGCATCCTCATGGTTCCATCCTCTTCCGCCTCTGGCTCCTCCCGAAGAGAAGGCTGGGCATGGTGGCGAACACAGCCACCCCGTAGCACCCTGTAAGCCAATTGCACACAAAGGCTCAAAGCGTGAGATGCAAGCACAGCAACCTGCTTTATCCTTCAAATCATTCATCGCAAATCCAGTTTCCTGAATCTCTCTGCACGCAAAGTTTCTCTTATGCACTTCAAAAACCTCTCTGTCCCTGTCAAGCGAAAAGGTCACCCTTCCTGGGAAAGCTCTTGATGCCATGAAGATTGATGCCCTCGTCCAACCCGAGAAACCTCCACAGAAGAGTTCAGCAAATTTGACCGGGGACCTCAAGTCGTTTCCGCAAGGGATAAACTCCATGCTTTCGTCTGGCATCTTCCAGCTTCGCAAAACCACCTGCGCACACATCTGTTGCCTGTTCATCACCTCCCATGGTTCCGACAAAGCAAGGACCCCATGCACAACCCCTTCTCCTCCACACTTGCAATCCCCACACGGGAAAATCCCATCCAGCTGAGCATGCCGGCGAACATCAAAGATGAGCTCTCTCTCCTCCTGTCTCAAACGGATCACCTCCACGAAGCCACATAACTGCAGCTGTATTCCGCATGAAATACAGCCCATACCTTCAAAGTCCTCCTGTCGAAAAGAAGCCATGGTAAACCCCGAAATCCAAAGCCAATAATCAAAGGGAGGTCCGTCAGGTAGTGCCCAAATGAAGCAAAGCCACGAACAGAGTCGCCGAAAAAGGTTCAATCTGCTACGGCACTCCCATTGCCGCACCCAAGCCGCGCCGCTGCGGAGGCTTGAACCGAAAGGCTTAGCCTCTTTGTTGGCCTCGCGTGGGACGTGTCGCCAGGAGATCAGTGGCAGCGAGCAGTTGCGCCTGTTGCAGCACAGTGACTAGGTCCGATCGTCTCATGCGAGCAGTGCGACGCCCCCTTGTCTAAAATTGACGAATTGTCACCGAGACTCCTGCACGTCGGAGTGTGAGGGGAAGTGTCGAGCAAGCGCATGACCAGCGTAAGCGCTAGCAAAACCCTCGGCGTGGTCAGCGAGCGGATACGCAGTCTGTTTAAGCATTTGGAATTCATCACCGCGAATTTCCCTCACGATGACCCGGAGCAACGAGAGCAGTCCACAGCCAGGGACACTGTGTACACACAAGGGGATCACCGTGTTGTCTGACTTGAGTGCAAGTGCATAGATGTGCACGATCCACACTCACAGACCCGGCCTCAAGTGTAATGTTGGAGGCACCATGCCGTAATGCTGTAGTAGTTGATGCAAGGGCCGGCGGGTCGCCCTGTTTTGCAACAAGGCCGCCCCTCTGCCGATGACCGCTCGAGCTCCTGCGTAAAACGTGCGATTTGACTTCGCGGCCAGTGTGACTGCGGAAACCAAAAGGCGAATCGCCAGGAGCAACATAGGAGGAGAGAACCAGCAAGGCCTAAGCAAGAGCAAGATGTCATCCAACGCTGCACGCTGTTCTCCCCTTGGCCACAAAGTACACACGGGCGTTTCAGCCACGGGGCAGACTTACTGAGGAGTGCTGTAGCTGATTCAAGGTGCCCCTCATGCCGCAGCTCCGGAGGGGAGATCGACATGGTAGGTAGAGGCGGGAGCGGTTGTATATTTATTCCAAAGCTAACTGCAGCGTGAGGGGCACGACGCATCCATTCAATTTCAATATCGATATGGCGGAGTGCGATAACCCCTGCGAAGAACCCGTTGGGAAAATATTTACTGCTGAGTCCACATCCACAAGCTGCAACTGCAAATGCAAGACTCCTCTTGACTGTGCTGAGCTTCGCGCCGCTGATGATACGCCCTAAGTAGTAAGGAAAGGCTGCCTATAGGGACCTAATTATTTGGGATTTTTGGTCCCCAAACCCTGCAAAACAGCCAAATTCTTCAACCCGCTGAACGTTTTTCCGATGTCACCGGTCTTTGTCACCACGATGTCACCGGTCTTTGTCACCACTCCGTTTTGGGTGCAAAAAGCGCTGAAAACGGCGAACTCCGAAAAGTGCGTTTTTCGTGTCCGGCGTCAAAAGTGCTGCCTGGGGCTCCAAATTCGCTCGTTTTCCTTCGAAAACCGGCTCCAGGTGTTCGCCATGCTCCGAAATCCGTATTCTGCCTCGAAAAACCTGCGAATTCCAGCCCGCTGAGCTTGTCACCGCCGAAGTCACCGGTCTCTAACACGTCAGCCCGCCGAGGCACAGCCCAGAGTCAGCCAGCGTCTGACGCGGCAGCCCGCCGAGGTGCTTCCGAGTAACACGTCAGCCCGCCGAGGCTTTTCCACGTAACGCGTCAGCCCGCCGAGCTTGTCACCGGCGATGTCACCGGTCTCTAACACGTCAGCCCGCCGAGGCACAGCCCAGAGCCAGCCAGCGTCTGACGCGGCAGCCCGCCGAGGTGCTCCCGAGTAACACGTCAGCCCGCCGAGGTTCTTCCACGTAACGCGTCAGCCCGCTGAGCTTGTCACCGCCGATGTCACCGGTCTCTAACACGTCAGCCCGCCGAGGTCCCGGGGAGGAATCGAACCTCCGAAACGTCGCTACGGAGAGCAACGCCTAAACCATCTCACCATGGGCTCTCGCTACCTGTCCAAAACGGCGCTTTTTGGCCCAAACCCAAAAACGCTCATCAACGATGTCACCGCTTCGTCACCGCTCTCTTTGGGGCCGAAAAGTGCGCAAAAGGCTTGGAAAAGCGAAACCAGCTCCGCGGCTTCGGTCCGGCTTCGCTCTGCTGCGGGCCTGGAAAAGTGCGCAAAAGGCTTGAAAAAGCGAGTTTGTGTACTGGTAGCGCGGGAATTCGAATTGAGGGATATTTTCCCTCAATGCATCAACGCATTCCAGCCATCCAAGCCGTTCCTAAAAAGGTCTCGGGCTCGATTCCTCCCGGGTCCGCCCCTGATCATCCTAATGGTGATTCATCAATGGTTCATGAATGGGCAAGGTGCTCAGGTCTCGTCATGTGGCCGAGGTGTCCCAAGCGTTTTTTTTGACCGACATTTTCGGTCCAGTGGCCGATTTTATAGGACACTGCGCCACTTCGCGTACTGGTAGCACGGGGTGATACGCAATCATACCACCCTGCCCCCGAATGTCCCATAGCGACTCAAGTGAGGGAGCGCTGCGAAAGTACAACACCCCTGCGATATGAAATCATAACGACTACTCCTAAGAAAACATGTTTGAAGGACCTGTTACCGGCAATATCCCGGAGGTCCTGGACAATGGAGAGGTGACTGACGGCACGCACGTCACAGCAGGACAGCTGGCCCTCAAGTAACTGACCTGGCGGTGAACACGGCAGCCGCCGGCAACAACGCCGCTGCCATCCAGTCCCTGGACGACAGAGTCACCGCAGAGCTGGCCTCAAAGCTGGACAGCAGCGCGCTGGCGCCGGCGATTGCGCCCCTAGCAACGGCTGCGGCCCTGGCCACCACGGACGGTCAGGTGGCCGCGCACGGAAGCAGCATCGCAGCGCTGCAGAGCTCGCTGACCACGGGTCTCTCCAACAAGGCAAACCAGTCGGCCTTCGACGTGCTGGAGGGCGTGGTTGCCACCAAGAGCACCCCGGACGGCGTGGACCTGAAGCTGTCCAACTACAGCACCACGGCGGCCATGAACGGCTCCCTCGCCTCGGCCAACAACGCCACGCTGGCCACGGTGGCCGCCAACTACGGCCTCAAGACGGTGGTGGACCAGCACTCCCTGGACATAGCGGCGAGGATCACGCCGCTGGAGGTGGACACCAAGGTGGCCAACGCTCTCCTGGGGCCGTCACCGCCGCGGCGCTGGCCTCCGAGCTCGCGAGCCGAGACGCCTCCATCTCGGGGCTGCAGGCCTCCAAGGCAGACGCCAGCGCCCTGACTGCTTACGCCCTGCAGTCGGCCGTGGACACTTCCTCGGAGGTGGACCCTAAGATAGCGACGGCCCTCTTGGACGCCGTCACCACGGCAGCCCTGGACGCCGCCCTCCTCGGCAAGGCGGACGCAAGCGCGCTGGCCTCCCTGCTCTCCGCGGTGGACGGGTTGGACACGCCGCTGGAGGTAGACACCAAAATAGCAAATGCCCTGCTGGGTCTCTCCACCGAGGCCTTCGTCGCAGCGCAGCTTGCTAGCCGGGACGCCAGCATCGCGGCGCTCCAGGGGGCCAAGGCCGACGCGACGCTGCTGGCCTCATACGCCACGAACGCCGCGCTCTCGGCCAGCGAGACCACGCTCCAGAGCGCCCTTGACGCAATCCTCGCGGAGCTCGCCGCCCTGCAGCTTTCCGGCAGCGGCGGAGTTGTTAACGCGCCGGCCTGGGCGGGCTTCACGACTTGGGAGCTCGTTCGTGGAAGTAACATCGTTCGCAACCTGCATTTCGTGGCTCCTCTCTCTGCTGCGCTTGCCAACGGCGACGACACGCTGAGCATCACGGCAGACTGCTACTCCACGGCGGGCACTGACGCTGCTGGCCTACTACACCTCGGCGCAGGTAGACGCGCTGTTGGGAGACTACCGAACCGGAACGGCGCAGGACGCGGAGACGACCAGCGCCATCACAGCAGCGCTGCTGGCCTACTACACCGCGGCGCAGGTAGACGCGCTGTTGGGAGACTACCGCACGGCGAGCGTGCAGGACACGCAGACGCAGGCTGCCATCGCGGGCGCGCTGCTGGCCTACCGGACGGGCCCGGACCAGGACGTGTTCACGACCAACCAAATCACCTCGGCGCTGGTGGCGTACCGTTCAGCCGCAGACCAGGACACGGCGACGGCCTCGAGCATCGCCGCCGCGCTGCTCCGCTACTACACCATCGCGCAAGTAGACGGCCTCCTCGCCGGCAAGCTCGGAGTCACGGAGGCGGCCTCTGCGCTGCAGATAGCATGCGCTTTCCGGACGACGG